>OZ024902.1:95246123-95342945 GCA_964017125.1 Flabesymbios commensalis
GGTGATGGAGGCGGAGGTGTTAACCCTTACAACGCTGGAATATTTGTGTACCGGTATAAACCATGGAGTCCAAGGGGTCTTTTTCAATTTAAAGTCGTCATACGTCTTTGTCAGCTCTGTCCGCTTCATTTGAATACCTATGGATTGGTCTACGGCCATTATAAATTATACATCAAAGGGTATTTATATTTTTATTAACTTAGAAAAACAATAATTATTTTGGTTTATACACTAGGCATGCTAGGATTTAGGCTATCAACTCACTATTATTATTATTATTATTATTATTATTATTATTATTATTATTATTATTATTATTATTATTATTATTATTATTATTATTATTATTATTATTATTATTATTATTATTATTATTATTATTATTACTACTCATTTATTTTGTATATTTGATGCTAAAATGGAACCGTCCCGATCCCTACACATAACATTTGTGTGCTGGCGATCAAGAATATATACTCATTCAAAAAAGAAAGAAAAAAGTACTCTGTTTAATACACGAGTCTTTTCAGCTGGTGGTCAAAGAGATGCACTCACCATTTATTTACACAACCTGTTCGGCTCAATCCAGTTTTTATTGATTAAGGATGGAAGCGAGCGGAATAGTTGTCGACCATTTTGTTCCGGTACGGAACATGCATTATTCATATGCGGTGGGCCTACAGTGCCGCCATGAAACTACCACCCTGAAAATATTATCACTTTTTACAAACAAAGATATTTTTCGTGTAATATGTTGGCCGGTGTAAAACAGCAACTAATACCTCCCCCTAGCATGTAGAGTGTCGTATTTGCCACTTATTTGAGTGGCACATGCGACACTCTGTTCGCTAGGGGATAGAGTCCCACCCTTTCACATGGACTATTGTGATATAAAATGTGGGTTTCCACACCAGAAAGCCTATGGTGTGGTTTTTGTGGTATCAGGGAATCAAACCTTCAATTTTTATATTCGCCTGGCGGATTTTTATCTCGAATCATTCCGAATGATCGCTTATTAACTAGGCGTGGTGTTAACCCTTTCAGTGCGGGGTCCATCTTTATACGTCAGAATCTGCCGTCTACAGATTCTGACCTATGAAGACGGTTCCGGCACTGAAAGAGGTAAAATAGTTCTAATTGCCGTAGACTCATAACATAGGTATTCAAATGAATCGGAAAGACCTAACCAAAACATTTATGATAATTTCAAATTGAAAAAAACCTTTGGTATTCGTGTTTTTTATAAACAAATTCAGAGCTTCAAGGGTTAATCCTTCCATTATGATTGGCAGACGACAGGAATAACTGGCGATAGGAACGTGTGAATGATTTAGTGCATGCAGCTAATACACGTTTAAAGCTGGGCCTGTATTCTCGTACAAGTTACGATACATCGTACGCTTCTGATTGGTCGAGACGGCCGTCTCGACCAATCAGAAGCCTACGATTTATCGTAACTTGTACGAGAATATGGGCCCTGACAAGGATAATTACACATCTAAAATTGGCAAGTTAACCACGTGTGATCTCATACTCGTTTTTTGCATGGTCCTTACGGTGTGACGGTCGAGTAGGATCATATCTCCACCTGATGATTCAAATGTGGTATATCCCACATGTTAATGTGGCAGATATCACCCTTTGGTCCGTAAGGGATGATTAGTAATCAGGTAAAATGTCATCCGCGCTCTGAACAAGATCACAGGTGACAATCCAGCAAAATCCGAGACAGCAACCCAACGCTGTGGTGCAAAGCTTGGCCAATGTATCTGATGAAGGCCCAACATTGCGTCAGCATTGCGCCACATCTGAGCACACACATACCGCTGTGCAAATCCAAAAGACAGTATCTGCTTGCTTTACAAGTGGGCAGATATGCCTTTTGTCTTTGCAGAGCAGCAGTGATTTATGGATTTGTTAAAGCGCTCCCGCCTGCTGCATGTAATCGCCGTAATCATCATTAGCAGTATGATCTGGCCAGAGACCTCTTATTACTTACTGTCTACTGGTGGCGTGTTAGCCTTATATAAGGCTCACACAGGCTAAGGTGTCTAGGCATCCTTTATCAACACCTGAGCAAATGAATGAATGAATGAATGAATGAATGAATGAATGAAAATGAATGAATGAATGAATGAATGAACGAATGCCACTTTTAGCCGCTAAACTGGACATGGTTAAAGCTGCATAACTGTTTTGTTTATTTTTTTCAAACGATTAATCCATGCAGAATGGTGTTTGATTTTTTTATTTTACTGCTCAGGTTACTGAGTTATTAAGGATTTAAGTTTTTTTTTTTTTTTAATTTTTGCCCCACCAAAACAAACCCGATCACAGCGGAGTAAGACATACTGTCTATATAATGAGGACATTACAAGTACCAAGTGGTAGATAACGGTCATCATAGAAAAAAGAGAGGAAGACTTTTAAAATAATTGTTATTTTTTAAGTGATCATATATACATTTCACAGTACAACGTGTATTGTCTCATATCAGTTAGACATATCTAGAAGTTATTACTTTGTCTGATATGGATGATATCTGCATATAATGTCATGTTTAATATCGGTACAGGTATGGAGAATGTCACTCACTTGAAAAATAGAACCTTATTTCGGTATGGTGTTTTAAGTGTGGGCCAGCATCAAAGCCTTTGGCCCGCCATTAAGACGCTCTCCTCAGACCGTGAGAAATTGTACTCGGAATTGACATCAACTTCAGTGATGTAAATCATCGTTTTCGCTCTTTGGACTTTCGTGATTTTCTTGAAAAACATTTGCATTTTTTTATTAGGTATCTCATGGACATTTCAAAATATAGTCAAAATGCTACTAGACAATATAAGACTTTATTTTATTTTATCGTAAATCATCACATAAAGTGATATACATCGCGCTATGCGGTAAAATAATATTTAAAAACATCAGACTTTACTGTAACCGATTTGACCCAGTATCCACCATCTAGATCAGCGGCTGGTTATGAGGGCTTTGTATCTCAGCTAACACGAGGCATTGATCCAATGGCAGAATAATGTTGGCCCATCGTCTGCGGTACTGGCCCAACATTATGCCGATTCAGTTCAACGTTTGCTATTAAGGGGGTGGTTTCGTGCTGGCCAATGTAACATTATATTGACCCATAACCTTACCGCTATTGCATGAATATTGTACACACATCGAATCACTACTTAATAATACTTGATGGTGTACCGCATGGTAAGCTAATTCAGCTACATTTACCCAGTTTTAGTGCATTTATAAGGCCTTTACGACAATAGCAATGATTGTTTTGTACGTTTTAGGTTATTTTAATCGAAATAAACAAAACAGTTATGCAGCTTTAACTTCTCAAGGCTGGTGAGATTATTCAGATGACACTGCCCCCCTCCCCCCAGGCACAGGGTTTTAAATTCGAGCCCTGGTTGTCTGTGGCCGAGCTCGTTCAGTTTCAGTCATGGGAGATCTCCACCATACTGAATCTTTACGAGTGAGCGGGAACAAAACATTTTGTTTCTTTGAAACCTGCATGCCTGAGCGGGGACGAGCCGTGCGCTCCGGCGTGACAGACACTACACCAGGGCCACCACCCTACTAAACATGAGACATGTACCCCAGTGTTTTTTTACTTTTATTAGCACATTGAGTACCAGCTTTTGAACATAGTAAAGACCAACAAGATTGCAAAATCGTTGACCTCCATTTGGCCAAATTTGCATTATTTTGGCTCACTCGAAGTTGTGGATCGCGTCAGCGAGACACAACTTCAAGTGGGTGAAAATTTCACTCAAATAAAGGGTCAAAGAGTTAATCTGGTAATAGTCGGTCATCATCGCAGGGATACGAGTTCGCGATCCAGATGATCGACAAACTGATTAGACCATTTAACATGTTTAAGGGTGTCGTGCTCCGAGCTAACTGGGATTTATAGATTAGCAGCTGCTGTACAACATACACTTAGCCACCTCAATCAACATACAGGAATTGAAGGAATGACATGCCAATAAAATAATTGTCGAATATTGAGCGTGGGCTTAAGATGTCTACTTTTTGATGTCAATATTGAATCTTCGTCAACATTAATTAAACACGTGGTCCACTGTGGACACCGCATGTGCTGACAGTCGGTAATCTCGGTAATTTTCCGAGGTATCATTATACATTTGTAGGTTTGAAAACCGTTTCTGCAGAACGATTTTTAGCATGAGATCTATAACTTTTATGTTGCCATACCCTTTCTTTTCAGTCGATCATTTCGAATTTAAAACAATCAAATGAGCTATCGACTGAAAAATATTTAGATTTTTATGATGTTTATAATGTTTATGATGTCTATGTCGCGGTGTTTTGTTGGGCCCCCTTGTCCCCCGTATATGATGAACAGTGGTGATATATCACTTTGGGCTTTGACTGAAGACATGCATAATTCACAAGGGAAAAAAATGGAAACAAATGACAGATCCCTAATTGAAAATTCAGCCTGACGTTTCATTACAATATCTCATAGCCCTGGTGTCACCTTCTGTTCCATTGCCCAGAAGCCATGCCATATTGAGTGTTCCCCACTGCAATGACAAATTGTGTATTGGATAACCTTTAACCCATAGAGGTCTGAGCAATTGAATCTTAATTTTCAGTCACTTAAAGCTGTGCCTCGCTACCGCGATCCACAGCTTCAAGTGACTGAAAATTGCTTAGATTTGTAAAATTTACGTCGCATAGTTTTTAACTATGACACCATATCGATGACGTATTTCCTTTCAGAATCTGGTTGTACAGGTGCTGAATAAAACACAGAATGTCTACTGTAGTCGACATCAGGGCTGTAGGGTTAATAACTATGACATTACCTGATTTCATTTACCCTTGCAGCTCTGAATTATTTTTGTTCAAACCATGTAGAATAATTACTTTTTGAATTTGAAATCATCATAAGTGTCTCAGTCAGCTCTTTCCGCTTTATTTGAATACCTATTTTATGTGTCTACGGCCATTATCAATATTTTAATTCTTTCAGTGCGGGGACCGTCTTTATACTTGAGAATCTGACGTCTACAGACGTCAGATTCTGACGTATAAGGACGGTCACTGAAAGGGTTTAGTACTGCAATGGTTAAGCATGCAGATTATACTGCCAGAGAGAAAACACGGTGAATCACCTGTCAGAAAAAAAACAGCAATCCATATCTGTGGAAAAGTCGCCGTCACAATCCCGTCTTTCTGTTTTTTCAGAGACGTCTTCCAACAGCCTTGCGTTTTTTCTGCGATCACGCGACTAGAAAAAACGTGCTCATTAAAAAGAAATGCTCTTTAAACAAGCGCCACATGACAAGAAGCTGGGAAATGATGCTCTTGCAAACGCACGAGTTCTCTCATTGACTTCACAATACACAATGATTCATATTAAAAACTGCAAATCTGAAAACAGCAATGAGGGCTACGTTGGCAAATTAATGTGGTCTATTACGCGGTCGGGAGACATCTGTTCGGGGAATAGTAAGAAAGAAGAACATAAGTCAAGCCATCAGAAAGTCATTATTATATTCATATAAAATAAAGATATTCGGAAATGTATTCAGGATAACGAAAAACACATCTTAATTCAGGTCTATGCCATTGTATACATGCTTAGCGCGAAACGGATTCATCCCTATATCAATCTATAGTGACAAATAAATATATAATTATATCAACAAATCAACAGAAAACATAGCGAACTGACTCGCCACCGGCCTGCGAATTAATTCCACTATGCAAATGTAAACAGCAGTAACTGCTTACTGTAAGCATATATACTTGATGTAAATAAGCAGTTACTAATGCTTGCTTTTGTACGGCAAAACTGTGTCGACCGGCCATGGACACTGGGAATAAAGATTGCAGCATCACAGTGTAAGAAAAGGTATTATTAGAATGAAGTCAGGACATCAATTAAACTGATCAATCCTACATATTATTACACGAGAGAATGGCTAATGGCTGGGAGCGGTAAATGCTTTACAGATGCTGGAGGGTTCGCTTCAGCATGGAGAAGTGGGCACAAAGGAGCTGCTAATGACGAGACGTATGAATAAAGCACCCTCCATTAATTATCAGATCCTTCTCCCGGATTGTTACGTACTCCTCGCGATCCGTCTCGTCTCCATTCTAGTACTTTAGCAACCCTTTGGGTGCTATGTCAGGAGATTTTCGCCCACCAAGTGGGCGAAAATTGAACGGACTCATCGCTCGTATAGCAGCAGAGACCCAGAGCTCCAAGCGAATGAAAAAGAAAAGTGCTCGTAGCTGTCAACCAAAAGAAGAACATACTAGGTGTCTCTTCAGGAGGCTTCCTTCTGTCAGTTGCCCTTTCGATAAGCTATACGACTTCTGTTTCACCTTGCTTAAGCTAGACAATTTAAATCCTCACAGATCTAAAACACATCTAGTATGAGCTAATCACGTTTCTGAGTATTTTTAAATAAAATTTAAAACGGCACCAGGGACCTGCTGGCTGCCATACGTTTACGGTTATCTTCGTACACGTGGAAGTAGAGAGTATTCACCTCTGAGTTTCCATCCTTTCCAATGTAGCTTTATGAAGTAATCGTTGTCTCTGGACGGATCAGTACTCCATATTATACTGAGAACACTTTGACAGGGATCGCGTGAAATGACTAGGTAGAAAAGATAGGGCGGAAATTTGAATGAAAAATTTCAGCATTTTTTCTCAAAGTGGAAGGATACTGAATTAATTTCATTGGCATAATGTATCCCATGCAAGCGTTGCGTTTCAGTTTTGACTATCAAATTATGTATTTATCTGTCTAGCTGATCAATCAGAGTAATATTGTGCCAGTGTATGGTGGTTAATACTGAGGCACCGTCGACGACGCTGGCCCACCATTAATCCGGTGGGGAATTCGTATACATAGTGGCTAATAAGTATTTACAGTGATCGCCCGTAAGTGATTGAAGTCTCACCACACTCTGGGGTGCATGCAGCGACAGAGAGAACCTCGTTAAGGAGATGGTCTGCTGGCCGGGCCCCGTGCGATTAAAGTGGTTTATTGTGTAACCCCGGTAAGCATGGTAAGGGCAGAGGTGAGCTCCATAACTAGCACACTTGGAATTAATCATCTAATTAGTTTGCGCCGTAATCAATCTCGTCTTTTCAAAGGTACGTTTGCTTGGATTATGAATATCGTTATCTATCTAGAGTCTGATATATATAAACTGTGGTATAGCTTGTGTAGATAGCTTATAGTTAGTAGCCTGGTTGACTGTAAACCATAATGGGCGGGGGCCCTAGGGTAGTGGTTAGCACCGCTGCCTTTCACGCCAGAGTTCGGGGTTCGGTTCCCGGTCTCGGCGGTTTGAAAGAAACACAAATGTTTCTTCTCCATCCACGTGTGAAAATCAGTATTGTGGGGAGCCTCCGTGACCGAGAGGTAGCGTGCTCGGCATCAGACCGCCAGAGCTCGAATTTCGAATCCTGTGTCTGGAGGGCAGTGTCATCCCAATCATCTCACCATCCTCAGGAGGTTCTCCTGGCCCAGTTTAGCCTATATGTGCACAAATGTGGCCTAAAGCCCGATTCATTTCATTTTTTTGTAAACCATAATATGTATGCTTTGGTCTCGATTCCCAATCGAGGGACATCGCTTATTTGGTACCCATTTGGATATGTATTAGGACATACATTACATGCTTAAAATCACTTGTCCTCGGTGACACTTTAATGCACACATTTCCTATATTCAACTGTAACTGTACTTTCAGTTGCACTGCTTATATAACCCTAATTCTGCTGTACGAGTGACTCTCCTGTACGAGTCTCTCCAAATTTGTACTGCTTGCTCTCAATGGTACTCTCCATGCTTGCACGGCGATATTCGCCTCTCAATCATACACTTTACTACCTCACATGACGGGTTTACTGTTCTGTCACGTATAATAAAAAAAGATAGGCATGTTCTTTTAGTATCCCCCCCCCCCCCACTAAACCAAGGGACAATCACGATAATGGTGTCTCTTGTAAGCAGGGATACCAACCAATCCTATTAGCAGAATTGAAAACCGGGTAGATTATCTCACCAAACTTACACATTGCCAGCCTCTTATTTTTATGTATACTGCTGTATAAGGCCAAAAGGTAGTATATGCTTACTTGAAAGGTGAATAGATACTGCATTTTGGCTGCATAGTACCTCCTTAGTGTCCCGGGACACATGATCGGCATACGTGATCAACGCGGCAGCAAAACAGCATCGTAAACCATTGATGACAATCATGTTGTTAAAGGTGATCTATCACCCCTTATATGGTATGAATAATTATGTCCTTACACGGGGTGATTGGCTATCATTTAACCCTCCCAGAGGGTCACATGATAGCCAATCCCCCATATATGGGAGTGATTGGCTATCATATGACCCTTTCAGAGGGTCACATGATAGCCAATCAGTTGCCACAAGATGGGGCACAAGTGTTGCCTTATATATGAGGTGATTGGCTATCATGTGACCCTCTCAGGGTCACATGATAGCCAAATAACCCATATAAGGACATAATTATTCATACCATATAAGGGGTGATAGATCACCTTTAATCTGAATCTTTCAGCGTAAACCTATTGATGCTGCTCTGAGAAGCCAAAGGGCAGTAACTGCTTACTTGAAAAGTAAGCAGTTACTGCCTTTTGGCGTTGCACGGCAGTATGAGACAGTATAAGTCAATAATTAAATGCTGATTATTATGTAATACAAACGTTAATATTTACACCAAATGTAACTATTGACAAGCGGATCATCCTGTAGAATGCTGATTCCTTTGAAAGGCGGAATACCGTCAGCGATTTGCAGTTTAAAAAACTGTTATAATTAGCTATATTATGTATAATAACATGCTTACATCTAAACATCTGATTTCTCAATTTTACATAAAATATTCTAGCATGATAAGGGTTAACTGTATGATGGAGTAATTTGTAGAGATACAATTAACAATTTGTGCATTTTTATTTTTGCATGCTTCCCCACCGAATAGTATCATTGTCAGTCATTTTCTGTATTACTGTGTATTGACGCGTGTGTACTATGTGAATTGTGTATGATGAGGATAAGTGGATAACAATTTGTCTGAATCATCAGGCTGGATGATCCTGTCATCGGATTGTGGTAATTTAAAGTACATAGTTACGGTTCATTGAATGCTATGCAGGATGGCACTGCGCGATGCTTTATGCCTAATTGACAATACACTTGCCCGATAAAACGGGGCGTACTTCCCTAGATACATCGTTCACACAAGTTGTTAAGTCGCAGATGGTGTGCCAATTAAACCGATATTGGATGAACGCCTCATGTTAGCTGATTAGTGAATGAGTGGGAATTGTTTACGTCCATTATGCACAATCATGGCAATATCGGGACTAAGCCATATTCTTGACGAATGACTTCAAGTGTTTTTTATAGTGCACAGTACTATAAGCGACACTTTGGAGCACTGTATATGCACAACCCAGATGCTAAATATCCAAGCACGAGACATTGAACCATTGTTGACTTAATGTTGGGTCATCGTCTACGACGTCGGCTCAACATTAGGCAAACACTGCATGGTGAACGTCTCGTGTTTGCTGGGTGTCCCTGTGGAGAGAGATGCATCACCTGTTATTCCAGGGTCCGTATTCTCGAACAAGTTACGATATATCGTAGGCTTCTGATTGGTCGGGATGACCATCTCGACCAATCCGAAGCCTACGATATATCGTAACTTGTACGAGAATACAGACCTTTTTCCTGAGTTGTGTGAGAGAAGTCAATCAGGCTTGCTGGAAATACGTTCTGGGGCCGCGCGTTTGTCAACCGATCAAATGCCGCAATACAGATGTCAAGATAAAATATGGCGAAGCAGGCATGTCAGGACATCCTTCTGCTATGAATAGGGCTTTATGTTTTCCCCGGGTCGGTAGGAAAGACCGGATCTTTATGAGACGGCGGCCATTGAACGCCCCCGATAATAACACATCCAGATTCTTACCCTGTCACTCGGCCGAATATTAGAACCCCGGCTTGCTCCAGAGCGGCTCATTTTGTGCGATTGCATTTGAAAACTTTCAGGAAAATAAGAAATGCTGCCGAGCTTGCAGAGCAACCCTTAATGGACTGTAGGAATCAGTCCGGGGGATAATAGCATCATAAATTGTAAGTGGTTTGACTGGTGGTGACAGAGACGCCATTTGGTGGCCATTAGAGCAACTGCTGTGTGAAGGCCAGACAGCCAGATAGACGTATAAGTAGGAGGTGGTCCCTATGTGTCAGCTAATAATGGCCGCCACAGATCCTCACCCGGGATCAAAGGCTCGTATCTGCCACTTTACAAAGTGGCAGATACGACCCTCTGATACCCAGCTGGTCGTAATAGACAGTAAGTGTGAGGCTAGAGATGAGACAAAGTCACCAGGCCAGCCACTCTACTCCTGCCTCGTTCACATTCATCAAACCAAGTCTACCCACCGAGAAGTCCTAACCTGATTCTCCTAGCAGCCAATATATCAAATCAGTGGCACAAAGTATCATAATATGTGCCACTCAAATGAATGGCTCATTTAATACTTTGTCTGAACTCATGCCAACGAGTCTGTTGGTTATTTAATTGCACAGTGGCTCACACGTTCATATTTTTGCGACATCATAGCTTGAACCCGTGTGCCGCCACAGTTGAAAGGCAATTGACTGCCCACGCACGTGACTGGCCGTGTGGAGCAGGCATTAGAGGAACTGAGTTATGAGTCCCCTTGCACAGCCACACCTGTAAGTCAACTGGGTCCTGATGGTAAGCTGGGCCCGTATTCTCGTACAAGTTACGATATATCGTAGGCTTCTGATTGGTCGAGATGGCCATCTCGACCAATCAGAAACCTACGATATATCGTAACTTGTACGAGAATACGGCCCTGTGGATTGGTTGGTTGTACTACTTCCAATAGAGGTCGTATGGTGTCCATGGCTTACATGTCTAGCTGTCTGATTTATTCAAACAAAAAACATTACTGCAATCATGCACAGATTCACATGTGAAAGTTAAAGGCATAATAATTGGTAAAAAAGTATCAAAATTGAAGTTGACGAAAATGTTCTTGAAACAAAACCATCGTGTTCTGCTGTGAAATGACAGAATTTGTGAGCGACACACATGCATTGCTTGAGTAAAGTCAATGACTGTCTGTTATTACATAAGATAGATAATATAACGTACATGCCCCTGTATTATATCTATAGGGCCTATATACAAACTACAATACTTGCTCGTCCGTTTTTTGTAATTGTCATTAATGATTTTATTGGCACTTTAAATAATGATTTTTGACTGTTGAGCGGCCCTTTGAACAGTGAAATCAGAAATATTTTGGATCCCACATTGAGAAATCTAATTTAATATCAACTTATTCATTTGTATTTTTATGTAGAAGCAGCTATATCAGAAGCACTTGGTTCCAAATGGTTTGCATGTGCACCCTGGTGACTTACGTACCAGTCGTATTACAATAGGTTACAATGTCTATTAAACTGGGTCAGAGTTAGATTTTATCGGTCGTGAGTGCTTTATTGACATGCATAGATGTTGATTTGACATATTGAGCGGAATTTTATTGGCAGTCCAGATTCAATGAGCTCGGGACAATTCCAGTTTGAGCATGTTGAACGCATACGCGGCACGCCTATTTGAAACGGTGAGTGCCACTAGAAAAGACACGAACTGATCAGGTCGCGTCAGGATTCGATTAGGCGTCGGGCGATCAAATGATAGGAGAGGGTTCATTTAATTGAGAGCGACTTGGAGGACGCGCGGGCGACAAGTGGTCGACGAGGAGAACTGGAGAGGTGCATCTAAAACCTGGGGAGAGGAAGCTAGAGGTAACTGAAAACGGGAAGTGTTCCGCTGGAAAGAGAGAACAAGGGCAGAGGGGCAAGACATTCAGCCATTGTAGAGTCGATGCTGGCCCACCGTCGTAGACGGTGGGCCAGCATTGACCCTACATTGGGCCAGGGTATTTTATTTGCTTGGCACCATCGGGAAGCTGTGATTCTACACCGCGCTGTAATTGAGGTTCACCTCAAATCGATTTGCACGTCTTAGATCAAGAGGTAGGGCCAACTTTTAACTGATCTCATTAACCAAATGGGATGCAGACGTTCCTCTCAGTGATGTGCATGTTGAGTTCTATCCCAACCACCCAATGCGTAGAAGTATAACACACGTCTGAAAAATCTACATAAAAATTATAGAAATGATTAATGTGATTAGAAAGGGACAAACTGTGATCCTTTATCAGTCGCTTCGCCCATTTTGCAGAAAACGAGATAATACAATATTGTCGAAGAGAACACGGTTTATTTATGTGGTTTAAACCTTTAAATTCAAATTAAAGTTATAGTATGTTGAAAACAAATAAAGGACGATTCTTGTGTCAAGGAGGAAGTCTTTAATATAAAAAATAAACAAGATTTTTCAACACCCATTTGTTTGTTGTAAGAAGTTGAAAAATGTCGATTTTACGATTTAAAAAAAATACATTAGCGCAATATTTGAGTAACATGTTATTAACTTTGGTTGACGGGAACAGGTCGAGACGACCTATTCGAGGCCTGTCAACCATATATTAGAATTAGTATTATATAATGAAGTAGTATATAACAGTATAATAAAAAAAAAAACTGTTCATCAGTTATAGGTGTTGGCATGCTTATCATGTAAGGCAACCGCAGATTTAGTGTTTAAAATATTTATATTTTTGTGCACATGCTATCTTGAAAATATACACAGTCGATCTTTCCTCAGTTTAGAAAAACGCACGTATCTATAGATTTGTCATCGTTTAAGTTGAAACGATCGGAAATACCAAGGAAATCTTGGCATTGAAACGGTCAGTTGCGCTCTTTTGTCGATCTCTGGCAGAATGATGTGTTAAGGCTGGCAGTTGGAGGCCATATTGCCACCGCCATCGTGCCCGGCCAAGATGAGCGCCTTTCAATCGAGCACAGTGATGGTTTGCTGTCGGTCCACCGCATTCGAAGGTGACCCAGCATCCATCCTGCATTCGGTGAACATCTCCTGTTCTCTGGGTATTTATAACGGCCGCGTGGCTCTGTGATATTGCCAGAAGGAGAACCTTACGTTTACTTTGATCGCGCCATGACGAGAAGGAGCGTCACAGAGCTCCAGGATCTCACGAGCGGCAGATCCCGGTGTCTGCGCTGATCAGCGGGGAATCCTCTCACGCGAGGACAGGTGATTACAGGGCGAAGTGGCGAGGCCAAGCTGTGCCACAACTAGTTGAAGACACCTGCCGCGGTGTCGCTTTTCCCGCTTGAAGCGCCTGTCAATCCTATTATAGTAACAGGACGCAGGAGCTCCCGGCGAACACCGGATCCTAACTCAATGTTGTTTTACTGTTGGGCCAGCGTCTGCGACGCTGGCCCAACAGTGAAACAACATTGAGTGAACGCCTGGGAGCCCTCGAGGGAGGCCGCCGGAGAAGACCATCAGCGGCTATCTCGTCAGAGGGCAGCTTATCCACCGGAAATTATTGGCAGAGCCCGTCTTACGTGGAGGCCACACCTGCAGAAACCCAGGAAAAAAAACATATTAAACACCTCGCCCGGCAACGTCGGCGCTAAGTTTATACAGCTTTATGTCTGCAAGGACAAAGTCCGGCAATGGCATGGGCATTTCCGCCTTTAAAGAAATGCTAAACTTGTGTCTTATTTTGGTGTTTTTACGTCGAGAAATGGTGCCTTTCAGGCTGCGCGATCATTGCTTTACTATCATTCTTGCATGGACAAAGGTGTCGCGCGACCTTGGTGTCTCTCGTCCACTATTAATGTAATTTTTTTTATTGTTGTCACCAAATTAAATTCGTGGCACATTTTTTGGCGAAAGCTGTTTTGAACTGAATTCTGTGGATTCGTCGTCTTTTAGAATAAGTAGCTAGAACGTGACGAAGATCCCACGTCTTTTTTTTATTCATGACAGCTATTTTTCTTGTAAAGCCTCCGAGCTTTTGCACTGCAAATAAATAGTAACAGGAATAGCACAATCAAAGAGTATAGGCACATCTACCACATGCAAATCGAATCCTAGCAGGTAAAGTGTCATATCTACCATTAAGCTGAGTGGCGGATATGACTTTTCACCAGGTGAAAACGATATAGAATCATAGTGCACACCATGTCCTCATTGATTAAGCCTTTTAGCGCCGGGAACGTCTCTAGACTTCAGAATCTGACGTCTAAAGATGGTTCCGCACCGAAAGAATGAAACATTTTATAGTGGCAGTAGACCCGCAACATAGGTATTCAAATGAAACAGAAAGAGCTGACTGAGACTTTTATGATGATTTAAAATTGAAAAAAGCCTTCGGTCTCCATGATTTATACAAAAATATGTTTGTGTCCGCACCATCTAATAATTATAGCCTTTGCTCGCTTTATAATTATACATGAATTGAAGGTCAGTCCATTTTATCTCAATGTTGTTTGTGTCGAACATCTAATCATATAAAATAATCTTATAACTGTTTATAATAGCGACACTATTTTAGGAAACAGTTATTTACGTAGGCCTATGCGTGGTTGCAAATGTGACAAAACGAAGGCTATTAATGTATCACGGTGGGAATAATTGGTTAAAACGTTCGTTATGTTGGCAATATCCGTCTCTACACAGAATCTTCAAGAGCAACGATTTTTAGTCAATTATTGCGTGATCAATAAATGTATTTTAGTCAAGAGCAATGAGTCTATCTCGTGCTACTAATTACGACAGAAAGCTATTCTAAGATGCTAATTAATATTTCGCCTGTAGTGTCAACCGACGTTTTGCTATAGACAGAGATTGTACATACTGTGGTAAAATCTCAGTAGCATAACAGAAAACGTGCACCTGTCTTTGGCCCAGTGGCGACCCATTGCTGGACAACGTCGCAGACGCTGCCCAGCATTGAACTAAAATTGATTTATTGATCCGTGCTGGATATATATTTCGAGTTAGCTCACGTCTTGACAAACTTGGGCGATAATAAAGCCTCAAGTAATAGCAATCACTTGGGTTACAATTAACTCTCTAGTCGCTGATTTATCTTATTCAAATTTTCACCCACTTGAAGTTGTGTCCCGGTACCGCGACTCACAGCTTCAAGTGGGTGCAAATTACTTGCAATTGAGACCAAGCATTTACAAATCTTTATCTTGATGTTTAAACACACATATCGTTCCCCAACAACAGTAATTTGATTTATTAATACAGAGGTTTCAGACGACTGTAGTCGTGCTTAGCGGGTAATGGGTTAACCCTTTAACCGCCAAATTATTTAGTTTGAATTTTCACCCACTTGAAGTTGTGTCTCGCTGACGCGATCCACAACTTCAAGTGAGTGAAAATTATTCAGATTTGACATTATGGAGGTCAACGATTTTGAAATATTGTTGACTGATGGCACGTTTCCTATTTACCATGTTCAAAAAAGCTCGTATTTAATATGCCAATAAAATACGATAAAACTAATATAATCAGGGCCGGCGGTTAAAGGGTTTCATCGTCTATCCCAGTAAACTCCTGACATTGAACCTGTGGAGGCTCAATGTTGGGACAGCGTCGGTGGTGGTGGCCACCATTGAGCCATAACAGGACTGATGTCTCCTGTTTACCAGTTTACTGCAAGGGATGGAGGGTGTAATGCACAGAAGCCACACGTCTACTTTCGTTTTTTTTAGATCACACATAGTAAAAAGACGCATAAAACACACACAAAAAGAAATATAAAAATATAGACATTGTGTGAATGCTTCCTTACACAAGAACATGCTTCTCTTGTAATATAAAATATTATTTTCAGTTGATTTCTACATGGCGTCAAATTACTAATGGTTACCGAGACATCGATGCTAAGTTATTAATTTTACACAATCGTTTACACGATATGTGAGAAGATAGAGTTTAAACCATTTTAAAGTGTGGGATTAGATAGTTTGGCACCATTCTCATTGGATCATTGTTGCCCGATGTGGTATTGGTTGAGTTTGCTTGCTTGACGATGTATCTTTAGTTAAGAGGATTGGGATTGTTTTGCACATGATTTTTTTTAAACTCCAGCATAATGGTATTACAACTCGACATGAAATAATGGCGTTTTTAATAGTTATTTATTTTATCGGCTAATAAACATTATTTTCCGACCCACACGTCGGATTTCTGGTCGTTAGATTTTACAGTGACGGGAATCATTTCAGAATATAACAGAAAAACAAACTTTATAGCTATGCTGTGTTATTACCTGATGCTGCTCTCACACATAGGCAGATATTCTAGCGAATATAGCGAATATGAATCTTTGATATTCGGAGTGAATTCGCCCAAAAATTGTGAATAGATAGCAAATATTTTCAGCTCGATTATCCCTCGACCTCTCCTTACAAATATATTGCAAAGGTACTGCGAATGCTTGCCAACGCTTGCCAATGCCCTACGAATTGCTAACAATCGTTGCGAATGGTGCAAATGGACTTAAGAATAATATTAAATAAATGCTGCTACAAATGGCCTTGCAAACGTTACAAATTTTACTTATGAATGATGCAAATGTCTTACCAACGTTGCCATTACCTTGCCATTGTCTTACGAATGATGCGAATATATGCCTTACGAACGTTGCAAATGCTTCCGAATGCCTCACTAACGCTACCAATGGCTTGTGAATGTTTACGACAATTGACGGCGAATGATAGCATTCGATGAAATTTAGGAGACACTTCCTAAATTGGTCGATATTCGTAAGCAGGTGGAGAATGACTTGCGAACGTTCCGAATTTGTTACCAACGTTTATAAATATTCGGCGAGTATAGCGAATTTGAAGAGAATGTCAAATATTTTCATTCGTAAGCATATTCGCTAGCATATTCGCCTATGTGTGAGAGCAGCATAATGAGGGTTATATAATGTAGATCCTCAGATTTTCACAGTGCAACCACACATTTTTCTATGGTTTACTGTAGATCTGGTAATATCCGCGAGGTTTTAATTTCGCGGGAAGGACAAATTCGCGAATTTAGGAATCTCGCGAAGATTATTATTCTAATAGCGCTACTAAAGAAAAAATGGAAATTTGCGAATTCTAAACTTCGCGAGAATGAACAGATAAATAATTTACCCTTTAAGCTCCCTTGGCGCATTTATTGCACCACGTGACATATTTCAAACCTTCATCGCGGGGATACTGACGTCGATCCCGCACCGAAAGAGTAACATGTTTATAATGGCCGTAGACCCATAGCATAGGTATTTGAAGCAGCCCCTTGGGATGACATCAATTTTCGTTTTCAATTCCGCACTGAAGTAGTGTATCTCACGTGTCATGTTTTTATTTTTTTCTAAATTGCCATATTTTTACAAATATTTTGAATCAACATTTCTATGAAACCAGAAGTAACCCAAACAAACTATTTGTATACCTGAAGGACGATTGAATGTTTTCACAGCATTGGGCCACTTGCTGATGGCATCGGCCCAGCGTTGGGTAGACAATCAGTGCTGCGGGTGTGTTCTCCCGTGTCCTGATTATAAGACACCAATTAGCGGGAATATGTGATGTAAAGTGCTTAATATTGCTGACTTGTTTTGTTTACATGGCAATATACGACCTGGAAAAACAATTATTTCGCTCTTTTTCGGTGCTTTAAAATTGTTTTTTTGACTTTTTCGTATTTTTAGTTAAGATTAGTAGGCTATATAGCTTCATATAAATTAAATTTTCAAAATTGACAACATTGAAAATGTTGGAAAAACAATTATTTCGCTCTTTTTCGGTGTTTTAAAATTGTTTTTTTGACTTTTTCGTATTTTTAGTTAAGATTAGTAGGCTATATAGCTTCATATAAATTAAATTTTCAAAATTGACAACATTGAAAATGTCTCATCCCAAGGGGTCCCTTTAAATGCAGCAGAAAGCACAACTAAGATATCTATGGTGATTTTAAGTTGACAAATACCCTTTGGTCTCCATGGTTTGCATAAAAATATTTCAGCGCTTTAAGGGGTAAATACAATTAATGAAATAAAAATACATCTTTCATCAATATAATGAGGACTTTCTGAGCTTTCATATTTGGAATATTATACTTCAGTATAATATTTTTGCAAGATCAAGCTGTTAATTTCGTTTTGAGGTAGGATTTGTGACAGCAATTCACAAGGCGTATGGACATTGGACAACATAACTGTTGGATGGGAGGGTTAAACAAAGAATCCCTGTAAATAAACCATGCGTCTAGGCATTATGTAATATGTACGCTCGATCACAGGAACAGCTACATGACAGAGACTAACCCTTTAGGCGCTAAGCACGACTGCAGTAATTCGTTTTATTAGACGATTTTTTACAGTTATCGGGAATGAAATGAGTGTTTAAACATCAAACTTTGCAAATGCTTGGTCCCAAATTAAACAAATAGGAGTAATTTTCACCCACCTGAAGTTGTGTCTCGCTACCGCGTGACACAACTTCAGGTGGGTGAAAATTTGAATTTGATCCCTCAGCGTTTTAAGGGTTCTATTAGTTTAGGCGTGATAGATGATAAGCAGTGATCCGTATCCTGAAGACCGTATTCGGATCAGGACAATCAGGCGGTCTACTAGCTGTGTCATCTCCTCAGATATAGCACTGTCTCTGTTCTGTACCAGACTGGTTTATGTGCTCTATTAGTCAGCACGAGATTGCCCAATATCTCACAAAAGAGCACAGGACAGCGGCGCACTGTGTGATGTCACGATGAAGTTACGACGAAACGGCCCCGTGACGATTACACGTAGATAAAACGTGGAGCAACAAACTAACTTGCCACCCTGTTAGTTTAGGTGGCCGAACACGTACGATAGGCCTTCGTCGTTTTGTTGGCCCACCACCGTCTACGGCTTCGGCCAATGCTACGTCAAAAATATACACATCAGGCCAACTCCTGGTTGTATGTCTTCATACACACATGCCTGTCTCTGCCCACCTGCCTGCCTTCCTGTAGACAGATGCCTATCTGCCTCCCTGCCTGTTGCTTTTACTGATGGAGGGTCATATATAAATCGTGTTTTCACAAGGCCTGCTTTTGAAAGTGCCTCTTGTTTAGTTCAGCCATAGAGTTCTTAACTCTATGGTTCAGCCAGGCAATGGGAAGGAAATATGGTTTATTTTTGTTTGAGAGAGACATCATGCCTGGATTACGCATTAAATTAGGCAAACGAACTTTGTTACCCCTCTTCCAGCTCTAAATTCTTGACATTTTGCGAACAGCGGCACGGTTGTCAAAGATTTCTTGGCGACGAACACTCAAATTAATAACGACGTCTTTAGATACGAGTTTGTTGCCTGGCGACGCAATCTTTGCCACTTGTAAATCCGCGGCGTCCAAGTGGACAATCCGGGCAAGTGATTTACGCCGGCAAACAGGAGGCGATGAACCAATGTTTTATTAATGTTGGGCCAGCGTCGCAGACGCTGGTCCAACATTAATAAAACATTGGTTCGTCGCCTTGTGTTTTACGATGAGCCTTCTGTCGACCGTGCCGGGCGCACAGCCTCGTTTTGGATAGTTTTATCACTGCTTACCGCCATCTTTATAACGGTTTGGTATTAATCCCGGATGAATTTTAACGCTATCTGGACGACCGCAGATATTTTAGAGGTAGATAACGCGTCTCTGGATCCCATTTAAGAACTCCCTCGAGTGTTTGTAAATTGTCCGCACATGTCGCCCCTCCATGGAGAATCGCTCCACTTTGTCACCGCATATACATTTATTCATCCATTTTGCTCTACCGCTTTTTGTTATTTTGCGTCTATGCATATTGTACATATTTCAACGGAATTAAATAATGTGTATAAATTTAACCTGGAAGCTGCACGTCCGTCTGTTTCCTATCAACATCTTCAGCGAAGTGTGTACAATAACACTTGTTTGAACGCATAGGCCATATGACATTGTCAACACCTGCAGCTGGTCACCTGGGTGAAAAAAAATATTGATCCCAAATTGAAAATTGTTTAAGACTTCCAGAACCTTTGTAAACGACAAGCATTCTGTATTACTGCCTATCTAGGACGACCATCCTTTTTTTCACCGTTTTTTTCTATTCAGCAGAATGATTACATTATGCTTGAGTAAGGAGACAAAACAGACTCCATACATCAATAAATACGCAATAAAACATCATCAGATGCCATCAAATCAAATTTCCAATTTAAAAACAAATTCCAGAGGAACACACAACCCAACCCAGCCCAACAACCCCCCCCCCCCCCCTCTCCACCCTCCCATCCATGTCCAAGTGACAGGATAGTAGCGAGTGTGATTCGCGCTGGTTACGGAGTACTTACTCATTCAGGGAAGACGCTGTTGGTACGCGGGGGTGCAGAGGGTGTGTGCGAAGGCTGGAAGATGTAATGAGAAAATGTTATTACTGCTAGATTGATGACGCTGGACTTGACCAGGCTCGGCCCTCCCGGTGTAATCATTACCCGGAATTACTCCAGCCATAAATCTGTTACCACCACCTGGCTGCTGCGTCCACGGATTGATGACGGAGCTCACAACAATCACCATAGGTCCACACCATGCTGGCTCAACGTTGGACCAGCGTCTGCGACGCTGGTCCAACGTTGAGACAGCATTGTGTCATTGTGGCGCATTTAGTGAGCTTTCACGCCTTCATTTACCGCGCCACCAAAGAGAGGACGCGCGTTTCATCTCCGGCGTGATGATAATCCAGGTGCTTGTCGCCGTTTCGTTGTCGTACTTTATATAATGGCTGCGGGGTGAGAAGCGCTTGTTTCTGATTAACGGCGCGCATTTGTCACTTTATGAAGCACACATTAGCAGACACACCCCTTTTATACCAAGCGAACGAGATTTTGGTCGCGTGCGCGCTGGCATTTTTTGCCATTTTACCAATTAAAAATGCTGTGTTTTATTCTGAGCAGTAAGGTGTACTAAAAAAACGAAATTACTGGATTTCCCATGTAAAACCAGCGCAAACGCGGACAAAATCTAACCCGTTTGTAAATTTCCCCGTTGGATTTCGCGTTCGCGTCGGCCGTCTCGTGTTTTCGCCATGAAAACATAGTGTATTTTATGTAGTTGTCGTGTTCGCAGTGATTTGGTTTTTTTTGCGCTCAAGTAGGCTTTTATAAAAAAACATTGTTTGTCACACCGAATGCCCAGACGGCACAGCATCCAATCAAACTATTATTTGTATATTTGACTCTCGCGCCTGTTTACATCTGAAGTGTAGATGTAACCCAGTAAACAAAAAAAACATTTGTATAACATATGTACCATGCTGGACCAACGTCAAAGACGTTCGGCCGTTGTTGTATAAATGCTATTCCAATGTTTTGTGTTTGCTGGAAAATGTTCAGATAACATGACGTCCCTGTCAATGGCAGACATTTGAAAAGGGATAGCGGAGCTAAACATGAAGGACTGCATTATTAGCCGCTCGGGCTCGCTGGCTTCGCAGCCGATGACATGGCTTCGGCCAGAAAGATATAATATCTGATACTTTACATACTTTGATATTTCACTCTCACAAAAAAATCCCGGGCAGAGAGGATTGTGGCTATAATCACTACGTGGGCGCACCTTCAGATCACTGTGACAGCTCTTTATATCCATGTCAGGCAGATAACAACCAATTGCAGAAGCAAAGTAGCAAAATCGAAAGCTTCCAAAATATTACATTTATTCATTTCCAAACTGCTTGACAACTTTGAATTGTGAACAACACATTTGCAATAAATCGTCGTATCTGCCACTTTTTAAGCGGCAGATACGATTGTAACGATATTATTTAGGCCTAGTCCACTATATGCAATCGTTGCTGTGTTCATAATTGAATTATTTTCCTTGATCATGATTGCTAAAACCTTGACTATGAGTGCTAAAACCTTGATCATGAGTGATATTAAAGGTGATCTATCACCCCTTTTATAGTATGAATAATTTTGTGACAAATAAATCAAAGTTGCCACAAGATGGGGCACAAGTGTTTCCTTATATGGGGTGATTGGCTATCATGTGACTGAGAGGGTCACATGATAGCCAATCACCCCATATAAGGACATAATTATTCATACCATATAAGGGGTGATAGATCACCTTTAAGACTATTATAACACATTTCCAACTATTATTGAAGCACACCCATGTGGTCAATTTACAAAGATCTGAACCTGGGACTGATAAATTGGTCTTCTGGTGCCTCCTTTGAGCTCGGTTCTTTGGAAGATTGGCTGATTGATATTCGAAAATTGTTCATTTCTTATCATCTTATCTGGTCATCGACATTGTTGTTAAATATTGGGCAACTTGAGGGACATATATATACATCACGTGAAGACAAACAATAAGAACACGCACATCGCAACACAGCATCATTATTCAGCAAAACATATTGGTTCAAAGCTGGCCAGCGTCTCAAACACTGACCAAGCATTGAACCAACACACTGTTCTTTTCAGAGAAGACATACTCCACCTTGCCCCGTCCGGGAAATCCTGGCAAATACCAGAGTTCAACCCGTGTCAACACCAGTAGTGCCGTTCTAAGCCAAATGGCGGTAACTGCTTACTTGAGAAGTGAGCAGTTACTGCCTTTTGGCTTCGCAGACCAGATCAGTATACTCCTATCTGCACTCTCGCTCCCTTTCACGACGCATTTTGATCTGCAATACAGATTAAACCCGTTGAGGTTTCAACCCTTACAACGCTGAATTATTTTCAATTTAGCTATGGAGACTAAATGTTTTTTTTAATTTGAAATTATTATAAATGTCTTAGTTAGCTCTTTCCGGTTCATTTGAATACCTGTGTTATAGGTCTACGACCATTATAAATAGTTTAACTCTTTCAGCGCGGGGACCGTCTTTATACGTCAGAATCTGACGTCTACAGACGTCAGATTATGACGTATAAAGATGGTCCCCGCGCTGAAAGAGTTAAGGTGGAAAAAAGTCAGAATGGATGCAGCCAAAAGTCATCTCCGATTCAGGTTTTGTATAAAAATGGCGGGGATAAAATGTATCGTGGAAAATGTCGCGTATAAAATATCTCGTTTAAAATTGTCTTTAAAAACGATTTCGTGTTAGCTAATATTTTTCCAGCCGGTGAGATATTTTTGACGAAATCTTTTTAAGCAGCGTCGAGAAAACATGCCTTGTTAATTAGGTGAAATAAAACCAAAGCACTTCTATAATTACAAAGCTTCTCATAAATAAATATTGGAAGGGAATGTGGGTAAATATTGTGACAGAATCGCCAGGTAGAAAAAAGGCATAATATCAGCTGCGGCTGCTTGCCAGCAGACACGAGACGTTTACCCAATGTTGGCCTAATGTTTGACACCGGCCCAACGCAAAACCAACTTTGGACCATCATCAAGCTTTGGCTGCTCGGCATCTCACCTGTTACTGCTAAATGTCGATAAAATATTCGCATGCAATCAGCAGTGTTCTCACCTTTTCAGGTGCTTTGCCATTTACATTTACATATTTGATTTTCTGTATTGGCAAAAACGGAGAGCCTGGAAATTGCAGCTTTACAGCACTGAAAGGTCAGGCTCCTGGATGCTTCTAGTGCGATGGGCGAATAATATGCGTTAGCCAGCAGTTATCATGATGAAATAAATACCTTGCTAAATATTTATAAAAGTATCCGTTCTCCGTGCAGTAGATAGCAAGATGGATTAAATTAGGTCTTTAACTGTTATACACAAATTTATGAGATATTATTTTCCAAATAAAATTAATAAGAATACCACGAAACAACACCCATACAGAAAATGAAATCCGCAATACCGTTTACGTGTTTACTGGATGTGATAGCAATTCATCCATCACTGGCTGCATCAATCAGTTAATGTCATTGTTATTTTTTTTTTTAATTTAACACAAATGATTAAACTAGATCTGGATGAACATTAAAAAAATACAAAGGAAATGATGGATGGCCTATCCAATCTAAACTAGATCAGAATGATTTTAGCGAACATAATAATTCTGAGTCTCATATTCAGACCGAAACAAAATGAACACAACTCTCCATGAACTTAGCAATGAATCCTGAGAAAAACTGACTGCAATCCTACAAAAACCCAAAACAGGCACTGTTTTGCAATACTTTTTGACAACGATAAATGCCAACTTACAGCTAGTTCTGTAAGATCTATAAGAAAAAATAACATCACTCTAAAAAACCGAGCCGGCTAGCGAAGATGTTATTGATGCGTCACCTTGTAATGTATTCAGAGGTTCCAGCGGCATGTACATGTAATGTACACTGCAGCAACTTCCTACGAATATCCAGCAGTATCTTGCAAACAACTTCACACAAAACTGAGCAATAGAGATGGCACCACATAGTGAGTGAATCAAAAATCACACTTTTATTGTTGACAGTGGTGCTGCCATTTTTTAGAAAACGATTTTGTCACCAGTTTCTCTGTCTGGGATTGCTATTGTAGTCGTTGGTCCAACGCTGTTTAAATATAAGGCCAATATATTCGACGTTGTGCCAAAACTGACACAACGTTTGACCAATATCTCACGTTCACCAGGCGGTGATGCGAAGGAAGTCCTTTGGAATTAGGAAGTGGCCCATCCGTCCGGGGGCCTGACAGACGACCAAGCCCTGTTTTGGCCCTGGGGCCGTCTGCTGGGGCCGCAGGCCACAACCCGCGGGTCCTTATTTACGGGGAGCCGCCTTGTCCTCTGTGATTTACGACAAAAGACAGGCTGCTGATTGGCCAGGAAAGCATCCAGACCAATCAGATAGCCCCGTGTGTCTCCGCCGTGCGTCTTCTCTGTCCGGTGGAGATGTATACAGATGGAGTTTTGAATAGGGAGACATCCCCCCGGCGCGGATCCCGGCTCCTGGACCCCATCTAATCCGTCACGTCCGAGGACGCACGGATCTAGAGGACTCTTGTTTCTCAACCCTGATCCTGACCAGCATCTCTGCCGCGCAAAGACAAAGGGCAGTAACTGCTTACTTCTCAAGGAAGCATTTACTGCCTTTTCCCAGCAAACACTAAACATTTGTAAGACGTTGGGCCGACATTGTACAAATGTTATACAAATGCTTTTCCCAGCAAACACAAAACATTTGTATAACATTTGTACAATGTTGGACCAGCGTCGAAGACGTTGGGTTGGCTTTGCACAGCACATCGTTTCGGTAATATAATCGTGCAGGTCTAATGAGCTACGTACATGATGATCACATCCGAGCCCACCATCATCGAGTCTTATAATAATGATCATGCGTGGTCTCAGCTCTTCATAGGCCTACCAGAAGAGAATCAGAGATATATGACATTATCAGTGACAATGGCCAAAGTGAAAGCTTGCGTGTATCTGCCTCGACCACAATGGTCTCATCTGTTGGGATTGCTGTATGGAATTCGAGCATACAATGATGAACTCGTAAATAATTCGGGAACACGCGTCTCCCTGCTTTGACACTGACATGAATCGGCATGCAGCGCCAACAGATAGGATTTGGTAGAATATGCACCCGTCGAACGCCTCATTGCAGCGCTGCGTAAAATTGCGGAGGAATCTTTTGTTGTCGAGCGGATTCTAAATTTTGAAAAGTTATTTTGAGGGAAAAAGGAGCATCAGGTATTGATATTCTATCCCATCGGAGAGTGCTGAACCGCCTGTGTTTTCCCTTATGTTAACTTTGAAGGTATTCCAATCGCTAGACTGGCAAATTTATCGGTGGGTTGTCTTCGTGACGTCAAATAATAAATGGTCATGAAAAGCCAGATATTGTATTATAGAGCTGAATTTAAGGAGTTAATGAGTAAAATTTAAAAAAGTTAAGTAACAGATAAGTGTTTTGTAAATTAAACAAACAAATTACATTACAAACATTAAAACCTTGTGTTTTACAGCAGACTGAGCCTCCTCTTTAATGATGATTTGTATGTGTTCACACACAACAAAAATCTATTTTAAATAGTCCCAGGCAACTTGAACAGATGTTGTTTAGGTCTCACGAAATTCAGATCAGTTCTATAATATGCATCAAACTGTCCGATTGTGTTTTTTTTACTTTCGGTCATATGGACCGACTGATTACACTAGATGAATCCCTAGTATTTTATGAATGAAACGAACGGCATACCATCGTTGGATACCGCTGCTTCTGATAGTACCAATTATATGAGAAACACACGCTGCGCCAACCAATCTATAAATATAATAGAACAACGTGCCCATTATTGCAGACCTTGTCTGGTTTGACCGCATATCTATTAATTAGCGTGTATGGTATGGTTATTGACTGAATGATTGTGTTCTCCACCAATAGTTGTGGAATGTAGATACAATCGCAATCGGACGTCACGAGACGTTGACACAATGTTAATTGTATGTTGGGCCACCGTCTGCGACGATGGCCCAACATACAATTAACATTGTGTCAATCTGGCAGTCGTAATTCTGCAGAGAATGTTGTTTTAACGGTAATAGTATCTACTATTGGGCATACATCGTGTGTTCGCCTGTATCCTCCTCTGGAGTTGATACAATACATGTATTGTACAACTGAGAGTGCAGTAATCTCCCATGTAAATATTGTTTGAAAATATCTTATTTTATTGTGTTCATTGCACATTGCATATGACATATGTCAATTTTATCAAGTGTGCATTTCTCAAGTCAAGTAGCACCAATTTTAAGTTATAACAGATCTAATTTTTAACCGTATTTTCTTAGCCATGGTAACGATAATATGGATAAATACAGTAGACTATAAGCATCCAGCAGATTTAGCGTGATTACCAGTATTCGTGCTGTCAGATCTATCCTGGTGGTGCATAAAATGCACCTAGATTATGAAAGAAGGGTATAAAATATTCTTATAACACACCACTACATTTTTTTATTTTATGTGTCCGACCACGACTTTCTAAGCCGGGAATGGAGAGTCATTGTTCAACAAGTACAGACCAATTATCATGATAGGCCTATGGCACTATAATCAGACAGGCGCGATCGAACTGTTTATTATGTGGGATTTTCATTATGGTCGGATGCGTTTTAAGTTTGTTAAAACCCTCGGAGCTCTACATTCTTAGCTTTGTAAAAGTCTTCGGCCTCGGCCTTCTTCAAAGCAAAGAATGCAGAGCTCCTCGGTCTTTATCCCATACATAATGGAACTCAACCATTTGAGCTCCATTGTCTTATAGATAGACCACATGACGTAATTTCAATAAAATTGGTTGAATAAAAAGTGTCATAATCGGTCATAATAAGGCCGTCCTGGGCTCTCATCTGAGATATTATACATGGGTATTTTTTTATGATCTCAGCACATTTTCCTTTGGTTTCAGGTGTGAATTGCGGCAGCAATTCACACCTGAAAAATTAAATGAAATGAATCGGGCTTTAGGCCACCTTTGTGCACATATAGGCTAAACTGGGCCAGGAGAACCTCCTGAGGATGGTGAGATGATTGAGATGACACTGTCCTCCAGACACAGGATTCGAAATTCGAGCCCTGGCGGTCTGAGGCCGAGCACGCTACCTCTCGGTCACGGAGGCTCCCCACAATACTAACTTTCACACGTGGATGGGGAAGAAACATTTTTGTTTTCTTTCAAACCGCCGAGACCGGGAATCGAACCCCGGACTCTGGTGTGAAAGGCAGCACTACCCTAGGGCCCCCGCCCAATTCACACCTGAAGCCAAAGGAAAATGTGAGAAAAAGCCTGGGTACTGTGAAGGTGTGAATTGAAGCCAAAGGAAAATGTGAGAAAAAGCCTGGGTACTGTGAATGTAATCCACAGCCGTGTGCGACATTTACAAAACAGCCTCAGTAGTTAATGGAGGGAGCCGGGATGCTGATTGATATTTTATTTTAAAGTTCGCGCGCATGTATAACCAATTATTGATGTGGGATATTATTAGCCGTGCTATTGTGTCAGTAATGTCACGCTCGTATTAATCACGCTTGTATGTGATGGGCATTATTTATAAATAATCACGGCTCCGGAGCATGCCCTTCTCAAACATATAGCCTTGTCGCGCTTCTTTAGAAAAACTACTCGTCTTGAATGTAGAACTAAAAATGGCATTATCGGATAATACAGGTGCCACATGTGCAATGTAAACACTGTCATGGTCGGTGTGACCCAGATGTTAAGCATGTGATTGGTCGAGATGGCCATCTCGACCAATCGCATGCTTGACATCTGGATCAGTTGTTCTGATATTACCGACCCTGGCAGATCGTGACGATCCACTAACTGGTTTTGATGCCTGTCTATGTTACGCTTATTGATCCGATATCGAGACAAATGCGTTTTCCTCGTCCGTCATTTAATCTGGGTGTACGTCCTCATTAGCCTCAACGCCAATACTTATCCTCTGCAGCTATAACACAAGTACTCAACCCCTACAGAGCTGAAATATTGTTGTATAAATCATGAGGATCAAAGGGTTTTTGGCATTTTAAAATCATCCTAAATGTCTCAGTTAGCTCTTTCTGATTCATTTGAATACCTGTGTTATAGGTCTACGGCCATTGTCGAGATTTTTACTCTTACAGTGCGGTGATCGACTTCAGTCGTCAGAATCTGACGTCTACAGACGTCAGATTCTGACGACTAAAGTCGATCCCCGCACTGTAAGGGTTTACTCCTTGTTCACGACCAGGTCCTCTCTATTGTAAATCGATAATCTCCACGAGGAAATGATCCACCGGTAACCAATATCCGAGGACAAGTGAAGGCCACATTGTTAGTTCTAAATATATATATATTCAGGGGCGCGTTTTAGGTACGCATACTCAGATAAAAATGAAACGAGCTGTTTAGATTTGCGAGAATTGCCGAAAATTTAACGAGTGGGTCAGAGTGCTCATATTAGAAAAAATAGAAAAAAATAGAAAAAAACATTTGTAATGCGCCGTCATTTCTCATTAGATTCATGGGCGCATCGTATCCTCTCTATACATGTTAAAGAGGGAGACAATCGAGGAAAGTCAACGAGCTTTTATCATTTTCGTAAGCGGCAGGAATTAGATCACGAGAAGTTTGGGAAATAATGTACCAAAAACGGGGCCCATGTCAGACTGACTGGCAGCAAGGGTTGGCTGACAAGTAGCCTATTGTCAGGTGCGGTACTGCCGAGAGAAAATCATGCACATATACGCAACGCAATTATTTTTGAAGAGCGTTCCCGTGTTTTACTGTATGGTAGGATTATACATATAGAGCTTTTAACCCTTTGCTCGCCAAGTTATGCAATTTAATTATTCAGTCACTTCAAGTTGTCTCTCGATAGCACGACCCATGAATTCAAGTGGGTGACAATTACTAATAGTTTATTAATTTGAAACCAAAAAATGCAAATGTTGATGTTTAAATCACATTTACATCCCAATAACTGTGATTTAATCTGCTAATAAAACAAATTTAAAATGATTAAAGGCGTGGATAGCGGTGCAAGTGTTGGTGTTCGATATGTTTGCAGCAGGTAATCTAAGCATACTCCAGTGAAACACTGTGCAACTTTTGTTGGTTTTAATTATTATCAGTGATTATTGTTTGTTTTGAGCAATAGTCAACCAATGTATATGTTTGGTTATTGACTTATACTATCAAAAAAACGTTCGTATTTAAATCAACAATTTTTAGATAATTCTAAACAATAAAACTAAATTAAATTGCTTATCTTATCTCCAGCTGTTTATTTCCAGCTGTACAGCCGTGGAAACCATCGCATCACAGTTTTGATAGCCTTAGCCCTGGAATAAACAAAACGTATTTTATATATATATATATAACTTTAAAGCCTTTGTCTTGGTATAAATAAAACATTTTTGTATATATAGCTTTATTGCCTAATCAGCTCTGGAATAAACAAAACATATTTTATATATATGACTTAAAAGCCAGCACATATTTTGTAAGTATACATGTATATAGCTTTACAGCGTAATTAGCCCTGGAATAAACAAAACATAATTACTTACCAGTCTTTTCGATATTTCAATCACTTATATATAGATTATGTTTTCTAGAAATCCGCCATATATCTGTATATAGGCCTACGTGCCATTCACAGAATGAAACCGCCTAGGGGAAGGAACAGGGTGTGGCTATAGCAACACGCGTCTCTTCAATGCTGAATATGACTGTCATCCCAGCAAACACGACACGTTGAAACAATGATGTTTTAATGTTGGTCCAGCGTCGCAGACGTTGGGCCAACCTTAAAACATCATTGTTTCAACGTGTCGTGTTTGCTGGGATGCATTTACAGAAAATACTCATACGCACGCCTAGATAATATCTTTATACTTTATACCTGCTCAATGTATGTTACAACATCAGCAAACATACGAAATAATCAAATTTGTAAACGTAAATCTATGTCCAGACTCATATGACTTGTGAAATTAAAATCAATCTTACAAATTGGACACGACATGTTTTACATTCAGATACCGAAAACTAGAGACGTGATTGTTTTCAGAATGAAAGGAACGGATTGCTGAGAACAGGTCAGTGTCCATGATTGATTTCAATGCCCAGAGTGTTTATTCTCTCAAAGAATAGAACGAGTTAGTCTATTGATTGGCCATCAGGCAGTATGATCGAGTTGATCCGTAGAGGCTAAAACGTGAAAATCCGATCTGAAAATATCTCATTAGTGTCCGATTAGCGGAGAGAATACGAACAAACAAGCAATGACGGTCCAACGTCAGCCAACGTCTGTGACTCTGGCCCAGAGTTGAACACAATGTTGGAATGGATTTTCCGAAGACTTTGTCTTTGGAGACGTGGCTGGGTGTACTCACGAGAGTTTTGATCTATTTAAAGGCTCATTTCCACGCACTGGAATACGAGTACGGCAGGTAAAGTTTTGATCGGGTTACACTGGGACAACTGAATATCACGCCAAATGTTAAGAGTGCCAAATTTAATGAATCCAATATGGCGGACAGATGGGGATGCGCTGGTGCCATGGCTACATGTAGGTGTGGAACGGGTGGTAGAAAAAGTGACCGGTGTCTCAAGCTGTAAAAATACCTATCATTCTTTATATAGGCCCATTTTTCTTTACAGTTTAATTGCGAGAAAACGTAATAAAACAAGATAGGCCTATGTAATAGACGTATATAAACCTATATATATTGATTCACATGATTTATATATCTGAATAATGTACAATCTATAATGCATAACATAATCGACGGAATTAGAAAGGTGTTTTGATAAATTAGTGATCAATCTGAGCATAATATTTATATTTGAGCAGATTGTGTTTGTTGACGATGATCGTAGATGCACTACACTCAATGGTCCTATTATTAATGTATCTAAATACACTATGGTAAAAAAAGAACGTTTCAAAGTACATAAATGATTTAACTACAATGTTATACAGAATAATGTATCATTTAATGATCTTATCTAAGCCTCTTGTTCAATAATGTTGGTAAAGCGTTGTGGCCTAACATAAAAATAACCCTGGACGTCTTTTTTGTACTTGTAGATCATGAACATTGCAGTCTGTATGTCGTTCTGGTTTATACTACGAAATGACAAATGGTCACTGGCCATTTATCATGTGACGTGAATCATCGATATTGGGTTGGTGTCAAGAAGTAATTTTATTTGGACCACGTAGGTCGTAGGTTGCTGACACAAACACTTTTTTTGACTGGCGCATTTGAATAATGGAGAGAACTGTAATGGCCGATTTTTTTTTGGTATGACAATTTAATTTAATCTTTTAAAACTTAATGATTTAATAGTTTAATTTAATTTTGACAATTTAATTATTTAAATACTTTAATTTAATAATAATATTCATTTATTGACAAATCATGCATGACTTGAACATGATAAGTGGAATCGCCATCATCACTAAAGTCGTGTTTAGTCCGTTTTATCAGCCGCTTAAATCGCAGTTATTGGGAACGAAATGTGTGTTTATACATAAGATTTGCAAATGTTTTGTCGCAAATTAAACAAATATGGGTAATTTAATTTTCACCCATTTGAAGTTGTGGGTCACGGTAGCGACACACAACTTCAGGTGGGTGGGAATTTCAATTATTTAATTTTTAAGGGTGAAATACCAAAACGCTGAAACGCAGGCTCAGCAGAGGTGCAATTTATATGTGCATTGTTCAAGCACGTTGATCACGTTTACCTGTTTATGGTACTTGGTACTAGCATGACAAAATCAATACGCCGATTACTCCGGTCTGCGATGCTAAACCGACACGCGGTCACGTGACTACGCTGAACAGTTCCGGTTACAGTGGAAGCCATTTCCTGTCTGGCCGACTGTCACCCGAAGAAAACCTGGCTTCTATCTATACCAGAGGGGAGGCATATCCCTACGTGTTCTGAACGATGTGAATGTATTGCTTCCACATAATATTAGTTTGCCTTTATCTTATAGACCTTCCACTGCTGAAATATTTGTGTATAAACCATGAAGACTAAAGGGTAATTTTCAATTTGAAATCATCATAAAATGTCTTAGTTAGCTCTTTCAGCTTCATTTGAACACATATGGTATGGGTTTACAGCCATTATAACTTGTTTAATTCTTTCAGTGTGGGAACCGTCTAGACGTCAGATTATGACGTCTAAAGACGATCCCCGCGCTGAACGGGTTAAGCAAACTCCACCCTGTAGATACTCCAGTTGTATTCGTTCTCACTCTACTGGGAACTACACCTGCCAATGACGGGATGGCAAACCCGGGCATTGCACGTTGCTCCAGCATTTGGACAACGTCTGGTGCAACACGCTATTTTCATCAAACGAAACGTCCGTTTGCCCATCACTCAATGCTGATTTTTAAGGTGCCTGGAAACTGGGTATCAATGCATGCCGGGACACAGGGAATTTAGGATGAACATTCTTGTCCGATGTATATAATGTTTTAACCTCTGTCAAAATGAGCTCGCACTGTAATGATTTGAGACCGATATTATGTGTTTTTCGTTTTGTACAATCAATGATTTTTTTGACATCTAATCAGCTCAGCTCTGCTACGACGTAGAAAAAACTCAGCTGAGTAAATATAAAGAACGTTTCTTGAAAAAATCAGGCCATGCAGTGATCTTTTTTACAACCAGCGTGTCCGGTGTGATTCTTAGTGTATGTACGTGTACGACGTCACAGTCGCCCGTGTTGTCGAGACTGTTGATTAGCGTTAGGGCTAAAATTAAGCTTCCGGTGGCGCTGGTGCTGCTGCCTGACGTTTACTTACTGAAGCCACACACGTTTAATTGTGATTATTTTGTTTTAGTAAATTACATGTGGAGTATTATCAGTAATTTCCTAAATTACTCTGCATGTTAAAACGATAATACGATGCACGTTTCGTCATGATTGTCATAATAGAATCATAATAATCAGTGCTTCTATAATGACCAGGCCCTTTCACTGGGCACCCGACGTTGTTGCGACGTTAAATCAACGTCGTAGCAACGTCGTGTCTTCCCGACCACTCGAAAAGATTCATCATTGTGGGGAGACTGTGGAGACTGTGGAGGTAGCGTGCTCGGCGAGAGGTCGAGTTCCGAATTATGTGTCTGAAGGGCAGTGCCACCCAAGATTCAGCTCACCCTACCTCAAGATATGTCCCAGATTTGATTATATATCAGATATATAGGTGTTATGTGCATAAAAGTTGCGTAAAGTTCTATTCATTATTTTATTCATAGGCCTAATGATTCATAACGATCTTCAATGGTGATAGTGGACATTATGTAGAAAAATATCAATGTTTCTCCCTCCATGCAGCAGCTGCATCGAGCGCTGACATTTTCATTTATTTGTTTTGCTGACATACATGTATTTTGTTACTATATTACAATTGTATTTTTCTCTAAATAGTCGCTCCCGGCGAGGGTACAATGTGGCAAATGGGGAAGTTGTGTTTTGCCACTCAGCATGTAAAGATGTTCCACGGACAGCTGTTGTGATGACTCGAGTCAACCCAGTTGACAGTTGTGAATGTCGTTCATGGAGCCTGAGAAATGGCTGGCGCTGTTACTTATTAAGGTTATTATGTGTTCCCAGCAAGCGCAACATATTTGTATAACAGTTATACAACGTTCGACGTTGGTCCAACATTGTATAAATGTTTTGTACAAATGTTTTGTGTTTGCGGGGTTAGCAATAATGACCCCCCACCCCCGCCCCCTCCCCAGCACGACGAGAGAAATCTTCTGGATGCCCCAGTCAGAAGACACGGCATGGCAAAACAACCTCCGGGTGAGGTGCCTGATCCTGCAATTCATTACTCTCCAGAGATATCCGGTGTGTGTCAGCGGTTTTGACAAGCGCTTGTTTAGGCGTCATTTTCTTCTTTTTAATCTCGTGTGGATGGATGAGAGTCAACTTTCAGAGTTGCACGATCAGATCAGAAAGATTATAACGCGTCGCGGAGCTGCAATCTGCTCAGAAAAAATAGCTGGCTTATTTATCCTGTGGAATTGCAATTCAACAAGATAAATAAGCACACAGTCTGCAAATACCCTGCTAAATACGAACTAAGCTGCCAAATAAGACAGAGATAAACAAGAAAGCCGATTTTAGCAGCAAAACTTGGAGTGGATCCCAACGCTGACCTTATTTTATCCGAGCATTAGATCAGCCTTGGATCTCTACCTTTCTGTTGGTCGGGAAGTGTGTTCGGACCTGATGGTTTAGGCAACAATAACCTGGAATCGAATAGGTACAACCAAAGCCTATCACTGAAGACCCAGCAACAACCAATCGGTGGACAGCCGATTGGAAGGCAATTCAGGAAGGATTGGATTGTGTCATTTTTCTGGCGAATGTCGCTCTGGTGAAAGGTTTGATCAGTCACGCCAGAGCGGCCATCTTTACTTCTTTGCAACCGCTCCGACAATGATGTTACCGTCCGCCTATTGAGAGCAGCCGCTGTTTGTGTGAGCTGCCAGACAATGACAGTATTGCTAGTCGGGGTCTACAACATCACTGATTTTTAAGAAAAAATGTAAAAACAATCATTATTCTCTGTATTGGTTCATGTACTTTCCAGCTGGGCATGATACGTTATTCAACGTCACACGTGAATGTATCCCACTGGGCACACGACGTTGTTGCTACGTTGAATCAACGTCAATGACGTTGATTCAACGCCGCAACAACGTCGTGTGCTCAGTGGGATTCGTCCTCATCATGGTCCTCTCCTGATATATACTATTTTTCTGTGAATGATGTCAACCCTTTAACCACTGGTCCCGATTATATTCGTTTTTTATTTTTTTATTAGCACGCTAAATACCAGATTTTGAACAAAGTCATTTTACATGCTAAAAGATTTCTATCGAGTGGAAATTCTAATTAAATATTTTGAAGAATAAAGGGTTAAATTGATATATTGTTCACAGAAAGGTCACATTGGTGAAAGATCCGTGGACTGCTCTGTTGCCAATTGTTATTTTCAGTTTCAATTTCCAGCTTCAGATGATAAAAAAATACTCTTATTTCTGAAAAACAAATTAAGTTGCAAAGCACACTGAAGCAAAATGGTTTAAGACATTTACACACATTTTGAGTAAAACACAAGAAACTGTATCATTTTTAATATATTTATCATATAAAAATAATTTCCAAAGTTCCGGTGCCCCATCCTAATTGTAGGCATATAGCAGGACAATAAGACTCAATAAAAGCGCCTGCATGTAGCCTATATCTATATATATCATTAGCATTACTCCTGTAACTATACTACCATGACAGGTCTATGCTGCACCTCCACCAACGCCTGCTGCTTTGTCCATGAGGCAGAGACCTAGAGGACAGACAATGACTCAGATCCGGTGGTCATTGATGATTGACCTCTGACCTTCCCAGCCTAGTTATCTTCTTCCTTCACCTCCGCCCTCAAACAGTTCCTGTTTCTGTGCTGGACATCAAAGCAGAGGGATGGAACGAGTTATGTCGCTTGAAAACGTGACATAAAAAATATATGTCTTTCCAACTCAACCCAAGTGAATATTGTATAACTATAATGTATTATTATCCGATTGTTTCGTGGAAAATTCGTCAATCGATCGTTCTTTCGCTCATTGATTCATGTATGCGCGTGATGTCTTGCAATAAAATCACAATATAATACTCACAACACTATAATCGAGTATGACAAAATTTTAAGTGTAAGAAAATCTGCAAAAATTTTCACAGAGAACAAACCTTGGAGTAAGAAGCTTGGCAGTGGCAGTTTAGCACCTTCTAACTCGAAGGCGGCAGGGGCCCTAGGGTAGTAGTTAGCTGCCTTTCACGCCAGAGTTCGGAGTTCGTTTCCCGGACTCGGCGGTTAGAAAGAAACAAAAATGTTTCTACCCCCTCCACTCCTAAAATTCAGTATTGTGGTGAGCCTCAGTGATCGAGTGGTAGCGTACTTGGCCTCAGACCCGAGCAGGGTTCGAATTTCGAATCTTGTGTCTGGAGGGCAGTGTCATCTCACTCATCTCACCATCCTCAGGAGGTTCTCCTGGTCCAATTTAGCCTATATGTGCACAAAAGTGACCTAAGGCCCGATTCATTTAATTTTTTACTAACTTGAAGGGGACAAAACTGAAAAAAATGTGGCTAATCCTAATCTTTAAGCCCTTGTCATCACTCTCTAATTATTACTCCCTCTGGTATCACATTTTTAACAGGATACTCTTGCGAGTCTTTCTTCTGTTTTTCTATGTATATTTAAATTTACAATCGCTCTTGAGCAGACATTGTAAGGTTATAACTTCGTGTCACTCTTTGTAAAAGTCATGATATTTTCAAGGTAGACACATATATAGATAACCTAAGATTGGACGCAAAGAAACTTGGGCAATTAAGACCTCTCGATAAAAATACAACACTGATCAATTGCAAACGTATGACAGTTATGTTCATCAAGGCGTTATTTAACGATCATTAAACCCTCAGTCACAATAGCTCGCACGGTCAAGTGGGTTAATACGAATTTTCAACTCCTGCAAAATCTGGAGCTTGTAGACATTCGTGAAGTCTGTACGGTTGCTGAACGATTTCATGGACAACATTCTTGGGAAGATTATGTGATATGTTTCTATGTACAGTGTACAATGGCCGTAGAATTCCTCGCTACAATCATCACTTCTTCCAACGCTGTCGGTTATTTCTAAATCTCATTAATGTGTCTCTCGGCATAAAGATTTGACATAATCTACTTTCACTGACATTATTTCCCACCGTGTTATCATAATTCTATATTATCGAAAAAAAACACCTAACGTTGTGGGGGTTTATCCTGGAAAATTCAATATCTCCTATATTGTGAAGGACTGTTGTTTACTACTTATTTAAAGGTGCATCCTGACACACTCTTTTAATTCCGAGGTGAGGAACAAACAGAGTATTTTTTGTTGAAGAAAACGAAAGGCCTTTTTGCCTCTCATTTCAAACATACAGTTTCAGACGACTATACCCAGACGTTTTTTTGTTTGACCCCTAAAAAATTAAGGAGCTCACGTGACATAAATCAACAAAATTTTAAAATCGTTGAGAAATATGTTGTCAAATTTTAATAATTTCCTCTCAATTAAAGTTGTGAATCACGTCAGCGAGACACAACTTCATTCGGGTTGAATTTCTAATTAAATAATTTGGCAGTTAAAGTGTTTAGCCATAGTGTATGTAATGTATGGGAGGGCTGTGGATGGACCAATTGAATGCACCTTATAATTACGTGAAAGATAGATAATTGGCATCCGTTACTCAGCGCCAGCGAATATAGTAGGTAATTATAAGTATAGTATACTGCGAATATGTCTACTCATCTAAAACCAAATGCAAAAAAATAGACATAAAAGATAGCAGGCCTCTTGTGGTGTTTAACCATAAACTGATAGTAGCCCAATGCTGGGTCAACATAGGTGTTGACCCAACATTGATTTAACATTAAAACAACCTTGAGTTATCCGAGCGGTCCTTAATTAGCGGACAGGATTAATTAGTGTCATTAGTGCGGGGATCACATTGTGATGTATATCACGCGCCACAGGGATCAGGACTCGCGCTCCGCCAAACACGGATCACCATAATCATGCTGAGCCAATGCCGGTTTAATGTTGGGCCGGCGTCGCAGACGTCAGCCCAACATTTAACCAGCATAGGCGTGATGTATCGTATTTGCCGGGCGGGCAGTGAGCTGAGCTTAAACATCACTCCGCGTACAGTGGTGTGGACGCCATTTACGTGATCGTCTGTCAGATCTAGAAACTGAGAATGAATCCGATAAAAATGTCAGGTACGTCCGTTGTCTCTCCAACCGCAAAGTAACAACGCTTAGATTTATATGATTTACTCTCCTCACTCGTCTCAAGGGTTTCAGGTTTCGAGCCTTATTGGATGATTTGAGAGCTCCATTGGGAAAACAGGACACACCGTTGACACAATGTTGGTTTATTATCGGACCGATAAGGTATGCGATGGTGATGCCCTTTAAGCATGTACTGTTATTGCAAGAAACTCGCATTTTCATCCGGATAAATGCAGACAGCTATTGTCCGGATGAGCACGGCCGACGTTTTCTTCCTATCACCTGTACCGCTGACATTTACAGGTGTCACAGCGGCTTCCGAGTCCACATAATTAACCCTTTAACCGCCAAATTATTCAATCTGAATTTTCACCCACTTGAAATTGTGTCTCGCTGACGCGATCCACAACTTCAAGTGAGTGAAAATTATTCAGATTTGACAAGATGGAGGTCAACTGTTTTCAAATATTGCTGATTGGTGCCATATATTATATTCAACATGTTTAAAAGGTGATACTTAATGTGATAAAAACAAATGAAAACTCGACTATATGCGACACCGGTGGTTAAAGGGTTAAATTAATATCATACACAGACGTTATTCAGGTGATCTTAACCCCTAGGACGTTGAAATGGTATAAACCATGGAGACCTGCGTACCAAAGGGTTTTTCTCAATATGAAATCATCATAAATGTCTTAGTTAGCCTTTTCCGCTTCTTTTCAATACTTATGTTATGGGTCTACGGCCACTATAACTATTTTACTTTTTAAGTGCGGGGATCGACTTCAGACGTCAGAATCTGACGTCTGGTTCTGACGTCTAATGTCGATCCCTGCGCTGAAAGGGATATAATATGCAGCATAATATGAGACCATCATTGAGCCTCCACAGGATCAATGTCGTGTGTGCTCAAAGTGAGCAGATACTGCCTTCTTGGCTTTGCACGGTAGAGAAGACTCTGGCATGGCTTGCAATATCTCGGGGAATGGATTGTTACCAGACGCAGTGGCCGTATAGATCTATAAGAATTCGTGACGTTTTATCGTCTTTGACGCTGGCCGTGCATTAAGCCAACATTGACCAAATGTATGTTTTCTCGGTCTAGGCAGGTGTAGGTGGCTCATTTGGTTCGGTTGTGGTTTGAAACTCAGAGATACTGGGTTCGAATCCCGGACAAGTCGAATGCAGTGTCGCCTATTGTTATGTGCACTGTAAAGACCCGTTGAAGGTATTCGATAAGAGTAGGGCACACGGCAGGGCTTCCTTCTGTCGCGATACTGCCACGATTGTGTAGCATGCCACGTATCAAATGCAATATTGACTCAGTACGCGATGTTTTATACTCTCAGTCAATAACTACCGGTGGATTTGCTAAACCCCCGAGAGAGGTGTCATTTGATGCTTCCAGTTTTCGTTTTCGCTTTGTACTTCTGTGTACATACGTTTTATGGAGAATCATCGGAGATGAGAGCAAATAGACGCTGACTACTATTTGATTACAAGTACCCAGACCTACATGGATCCCATGTAGCCCGCGGAGATGCCGTCAACGAAGCATTGAGCATGCACGAACAAGACACATCCACCCAATGTGGGGGTAATGTTGGGACAGCGTCTATGACGCTCGCCCAACATTAACCCCACATTGGGTGTTGTATTTGATAGAGGAGTCGCATCAAGTAGAAGACGGTGACTTGTAAAGAGCATGTCGCGAGCGAGGAGAGTACATTAACAAGCACGCACATTGTACACCGTGTAGGCCTATATACCATCTGCATTCAACCAGTCAAATTATATCAATACAATTAGCCCTCTACCGGCTAAAAAATAATTTTAACTTTCACCCACTTGAAGCGACCCACAACTGAATGGCTTAGTGAAAGTGATCCAAATTCACATTTTTTCATTTTTTTGCAGAATGCTTCAAATTTAAAATCAATTGACAAAAGTATATATTGCGTTTTTTTACTAATCTTTGCTACATCTATAATTAGAATCATATGGGAAGTTATGCATTGGTATTTCTTGCACATTTCTACATATAGGTACAGTTATTGATGTCGTAAAACCCATTTCTGGCAATATTTAACTCCATAAGATATAATAAACTTTTGAAATTTAGAAATATACATTTCTTCATCATGTTCATAAAAGGCACAAAATAGACTAAAAACTGCCTACTGCTCCATCATCTTGCCCCAGTAATCAGATAATATTTTTGTAATGATTGGTATGGCATAAATAATGATCAATATAAGAGTTGTTTTGAAACATTGCAGATGCCATTTCCCGTATGTCTCAGAGGTAAATTGATCCAAGTCAAAATGTTCCTATATAAACTGACTGACTTGTATCACTTTACCATTGAAGAAAATATAAATTATGAAAGTGAAAACATATATGTTGATTAATACATTTTAAAGAATGCCGTAGATATTTTAGTCTATTATTTCCTATATAATTAACTTTCCCAAAATGGAATAATCAGAGAAAGAAATCTCTTTTGATCACTTTACCTCTGAACCATTCAAATTCAAGTGTATAATGTTGCCTTGTTATTATTGTATGGTGCACTTAATATAATTGTAATATTATACCTTTTGAATTGAACTGAACCCTGTTTGTCAATGAGGTAAGACCATTCTCCGCATAGATATATTAAGTGTATACGCTGCAAGTAAAATTTTGTTTAAATCTAGGCTGCATGCTGTTATGTCAAACGATGTGACTGACAAATAATAATAGGGGGCCTACATCAAATCAATTCGTCAAATCAATTTATCTGGGCATTCATAAAACTCTGCTTCGAGATTCCCTACATAATATTATATCAATACAAGCCGAGAACACAACAACATCGGACCCACGTACTGTTGTCCAGAACCTAACAAGATTTCCTGAGCGCCGTTTCTCTAATTGTCACGTCCCCACCTTCCGCTGCATAATTAAACAAGATGGCGGCGCGACGCCTGATCTCGCTAATACCAGGTCGGGTCATCTGGAATGGGCGTTAAGTGGGTCGGTCAGCCTGCGACTCGGGGAGGTGAAGCGCCCTTTACTTCTGCTGGCTGGCATCCTCGTGACAGGTGGCGATGAAGACGTATTGGCAGGAGGCGGACGCGTGGCAGATCCCGGTATCAGGAGCGCACTTACGTGTTGATCCCGGGATAAGACCGCGTCATCCAGGACTAAGCCGTCGGCCACCGGAAGGTCAAGCTGATCCCAGCATCCCACCGGTCACGTTGCGGCGCAGAGTCGGGTCGATGTGGGTACAGCGTCTGCGACGCTGGCCCCACATCGACCCGACTCTGCTGTAATGCCTTGAAGCCATGGCCAGCTCAGCTTATATGTCGCGCAGTTGTGATTTGTCTTTTCGTAAACGTACAATGTCAGATACTTTATGTTGCTCTGAAATACTCTGTATCTCAGCGCCACGGTGTAGCACTAAGTGTAAAGAAGTAGGCCTAATGCCTTGCTATATATCTACACCAGAAAATGGGCGGGGCAGTTGCCCCTGTGGTTAACCTAGAAGGGTCTAGTTTTTTGTGAACAAAAAAACTAGAGATGTCTCCCCTCCAGCAGCATATAACCATAAAGGTTGATATAGCTAATAGATGTAGTGTCAATGGCTTTTGTAATTAATGTTATTAAATGGCTCCTGTGGGCAGTAGAGACTTATTATTCCGTTTTGGTGCCAAACACTTGTCAATACTCCCAACAAACACAACGTTGGCAGAATGCTGGTCCAATGCTGGCCAACCGTCTGCGACGCTGGCCCAGCATCAAACCAGTACTGGGTAAAAGCCTTGCGTTTGCTAGGCTACGTTCAACCCAGTAAATAAAAAACATTTTTTCAACATTTGTACCATGTTGGACCAACGTCGAAGCCGTTGGGCCGACGTTGTACTAATGTTATACAAATGTTTTGTGTTTGCTGGAAATAGCAGCTGGTCTGGTATTGCTTACTGCTGGCGGCGATAACAAGCCGCCACCAACACAATGTTTGTTAAATGCTGGGCCAGCGTCGTGGTTGCTGGCCATTGTCCATTCAGTTCTAGTCAGTACTTCATGCTGCCGGTACCTGAATGCTGGCTGCACGGGCACGATACTTTGAACCAGAGCTGGGTTAATGCTGGCCCGCCGTCTGTGACGCTGGCCCACATTCAGCGTGGCGCCAAACACGACACGGTAACCCAATACTGGGCTAATGTTGGCTCAGCATCGTAGACGGTGTGCCAACAATAGCCCAGCATTTGGTCAACCTCTCGTGTTTGACCGCCTGCAAGATAGACGGAGAGATCGCATAGACACAAGCTGAGCGGACAAACTGAGCGGACAAAGGTAACCCAGAGGGGGACATAAAAACTGGTTGTGTCAAACGTGTTGGCTTGTGTACTTCTTTAGCTGCATCACCGTGTCAGATGATGTAGCGCCTACTCATAGTAGGTCTACATGGCTGGTCGTTTGACAGTATATTGCCAACAAAAACTGTTTCCGATTACACTGCCTTCTCAACAGGGTATAGGTGATTTTAAAAATGGAATTTTTTTAAAATATTTTTTTTTTGGAGCGGGAGTCGGGATTCCGGTTACATGGCCTTCCAAAATAAAACAGGTAGGGGGATTTTTTACTTTTTTTTGCATTTTCACTTCTAACGAAACTGCCAAATTGCCGCAAAAGGGCTGTTCACACAGAAATACACGCTGATAAACAAATTGTAGAGGGGTTTTTCATTTTTTTTAGAAATTGTCATAAAAAATTGAGAATGGTTATATGGAAACAGAGATATGTTTTGGTCTGATCTAAGACCATTGGTTACGCGTTAAGTGCAATAAGATTACGTGCAAATAGATAAGAGGATAAAAATGCAGCCATGTAAGCCATTATATAAAACCGATTATTGTCAAAGGTTGTAGCTTGGACCTTGACCAGTAATCGTATTGCAGGTTTGCTATAGAGGCCACGGTGGAAATATAATCATCAACGTTCTTTAGTTTGGCAACCTTCACCGTGGTTTCTCGTTGCACTTTTCCCAGCGGAGCTTCTATACTTCCTTGCAAAGCCAAAAAGCAGTATCTGCTTACTTCACAAGTAAGCAGATACTGCCTTCTGGCTTGCAGAGCAGTACAGGGACCCTGCTGACCGCATCCCCCCGGCTGTGACATTTTGTCCAGTGTGACCAATCTTGCAGCACACAGGCGACGTTGGCCCAATGTTGGATTAATGTCGACCCATCGTCTACACGAAACGATGGGCCGATGTTGGATTAATGTTGGGCCAGCGTCTAAGACCCTGAACCAACATTAATCCATCATTGGGCCAACGTCCCGTGTTTGCTGGGCTGGCGCTTCCCCGCAGCCGCGGGGTCGAGGTAGTCAAATAATCCGTATTTAAACACCAGGTGTCCCTCGAGGATCCCGATTATTGTAAGGAAATCCCCGCCGCGACAGCTCTTTGACCTCCTGCTAAATCATGGCAGGGCGCTGGTTAAAAGGCGGGGCAACGTCTGAGACGTTGCCCCGCCTTTTAACCAACGCCCTGCAGTCGTTTTCTCATACTCTTTCACGCGAAGACAATACAGTGGAATTGTCTTGATTTTTCTTATTTCAATACAATTATGTTACGACACCAGACATTGCAGCGTATGTTTTATATCGATTATGATGATATTAGGCTTACTCTTACATATTGTTCAATCGGGAAACAGTAGATGATATACACAGGACTATATTCCCTACATGCGGCATGCATAATGCGGCAAAAATCGCAACAACACATTATATTTTACGCCTAAATATGATTACTTACACAAGGTAACGGTAGGCCTTTACGGCATGCGGTAACCACTGTATGCGGCATGCGGTATGTAGTATGCGGCATATGAGGGATTCTATAATTTCAGTCACCAGCACTGTCCGCACCTTGTAATATTTATAATTGAATATTTTGATTCAATTTTATTACCCAAATGCAATAATTGACCTTTATTTTACAATTATAACAATATTTAAGCTCCACAAATTCTAACATAAATGTGTTTTTTAAGAAATATTATGTAAATTTAGGCAATTTTAGCCAAAAAGTACTGTCCCAAATTCTAAATCCCACATAAACAGGTGATTTACTCTAGATTTCATGTGTTATATATTATATTTGTTTCTGCAATAGGTTTGTGTATAACACTATCTCTAAGATTATATACAAGTTTTTTTTAAATAATATTATTATTTTACCACTTTTTATGCATTTTATGTCTGCCCCACGTGACTCTCCGTAACGCTTATAGTTTTCCGGTATTTTCTATACTTTTTCTGACCAAAATATCACTTGTGAATCGTAAAGAAAAAGTATAATAAATGTGTTTTTGCTTAGAAATAATGTAAGGTCTGTGCGTGCAAGTTTGCGGGTGAGTATTTTTTATTCAACGTTTCTCCATAACGCAAATTTTCCCACATAACTACTGCCAATTTTGTTTTTAAGTATGTATAAGTGTTCCCTGAAGTGTTGCAGTGATATAGGATATGATCACAGCATTGGATGTCTGGAATTACTTGGCTTTCACTTTTTTATACATTTTTGTGTGTTTTTACTATGACATAACTGTACATTTGAAGAAACAAAAAAGTTGTGTAGCCCTGGTCGGCAAGGGCTATTTAAAGGACTACTTTCTGTTCTATGACTAATTTATTAAAATTGAAAAAAAAGGATATTTTTCTTGCTTTTCTTTTAAATTAGGCATACAGGGCTAATATATAGTCTTTATATTAGACATATGACTTCACTTGATAAAAAAATGTTTTTACATGTCCTTTCCCACAAAGAATACGATTTGCGCAAACTGTTCCCTGGTCATAACGAACAAGGAATATAGAAAAGACCTGAAGTACTGCTGGAACATCTCCCCACACAAGGCTCGCTTCTCCCGAGGTCGTAGACCTAGGCCTAGCTGAATCAGTGTTAAGACCATCTTTTGGAGTGGGGACTTTCAAGAAAGATTTTTTCTGTTTGACCCAAGTTTGACCTCAGGCATGAGTGCTGCTTTAATGCAGGGCCACTGTCTACGACGCCGGCCCTGCATTAAGCAGCACATATCTGGTGGCCGAGAATTTCACAGGAAGTATCACAGACAGCTCCCACCACATCTCACCAGACACGAGACGTTACATGCGGCAGGGTTGGATTAATGTTGAGTCAATGTCGCAGACAGTGGGCCAACATTAAGTTGGCATTTTGTTGAAAAATTAATGAATATCCAATATCTAAATCATCCTCCTTACCCCAATAGGTGGATGATGACACTAATTCAGCAAGGCTCGATCTGAGACCTCTGGAGCAGCGAGCCTGGCTGTCAGTAAGATGTGCTGGAACCGCTAGCCATCCAACTGCAGCCCATTAACTAAATTATTGAATGCTCCTCTTTCATCTCTTTTCGGTAGAAAACTATATGTATCCACCAGCGATGTATTCGTTTTTTGGCGTTTTTTCAATAGCTTATAATGCCATTGCAATGACAATCAAATCTTGATGCTCTTGAACAGAGCTCTACAAAAGTGCGGACCTTAGATATAGGCTGCTGAGCGGAATCTTTAGCAGAAAAAAAGGAAAAATTCGCTGCATTCCGTTTTAAAGGAATCACGCATGCCGCATACTGTACCACATACCGCATGATACATAACGCATACCGCATGCCGCATGTAAGGAATCTTGCCCTAAGAGGAGTTTCTTTGTGTAAGAATAATTATTTCAAACTTGGTTGTCTGGAAAATAATCTATTAATTAAAATATATAAGTTAAAAGCGACCTTAATGAGACATCAATAACGCCCTGATATAATCAATTTAACCTGGACTTGTAATAAGGATCGTGCTGCAATGGGTTAATTGTATATTATTTTCCGCCCGCAATGAGCTGAGTCATTTAAAATACACTCATGCTAATTTTTTAACTAGACGGCTATATGAACTGACGTCAGCAGATGCATTCTAGGCTAATAGTGGGCCCCTAATACTTTCATTTAGGGATGTATGTATGTGTAGATGTTAATATTAAAAGTACCGTATCGTTTTTACTACTTTTTTTTACATTTTCTTTTTGTACATGTCCTTTTATATAAAAAACAACTACAGCGTTCAGAGGTTTTAATTGGTTTCTACGCCTTCCAGAGTGTTTGTTTTGCTACATGGTGCAGAATACCTTATATCTACTTTATATCTGGATTTGGTGCGGGGAACTGATGACAGACAATTATGTGTACATATCACAAAAGTAGTAATCTTAGTATATATTTTCAAAATAGCATCAGATTTATTGCTTAAAATAGTAATGTTTTTGTGTACATGTACACAAAAACATTACTATTTTAAGCAATCAATCTGACGTTGTCTTACATGATAAGTATGCCAACACCAATCACTGGTGAACAGTTGGTTTTATATTATGCTGTTATATATCACTTTATTACATAATTTAAATTCTCTAATAAGAATTATGTTTGACAGGCCTCGTACAGGTCGTCTCGACCTGTTCCCGTTAATAATATGTTACTCAATTAATAATAATGATATTGTACCATTGTTTTGCATGTTTTAGACTGGAGAGTCCAATAAAAGCAAAAATAAATTTAATTAATGAATTCAACGCTTGTATTCAGATTATGTGATATTGTATCACGTTAATCTGATGTCATATCATGTTTGCCTGACGTGAAATTCACAGTGAAGAACCGTTAATACTGTATATTGAATAGTACAATAATTCACAGTATAATATGCCACCAAATAGGTGACCATCAACCTCTGACAAAATCTACATTTCTCACGTATCTCATGCATCAAACATTTTTTTTATGTTGAACATATTTTTCATTCAATCATCAAACCATCCACAAATGTAATTTTAATTCTTTGAAATCATATTTGCTCGTTTGTCTGATTACGTTTCCCACTTGAAGTTCACGGTAAAGAAGACGTATCAACTCGGTTTGTCAACTTTACAGAGGCGAAAGGTAGTATCTGCTTACTTACTTTTTTTTTTTTTTTGGGGGGGGGGCGGGGTTCCTAGGGTAGTGGTTAGCACCGCTGCCTTTCACGTCAGAGTTCGGGGTTCGGTTCCCGGTCTCGGCGGTTTGAAAGAAACAAAAAATGTTTCTTCCCCATCCACGTGTGAAAGTCAGTATTGTGGGGAGCTTTCGTGACCGAGAGGTAGCGTGCTCGGCCTCAGACCGTCAGGGCTCAAATTTCGAATCCTGTGTCTGGAGGACAGTGTCATCTCAATCATCTCACCATCCTCAGGAGGTTCTCCTGGCCCAGTTTAGCCTATATGTGCACAAAGGTGGCCTAAAGCCCGATTCATTTCATTTATCTGCTCACTTTTGCATTTGCACGACAATATACAGCTAGTCAGTTATTCCGTCGCTGATTTTGACTTCACCAGGTGTCTCTGGCTATTCGAGTTTGACTTTATCGCAGTCACCAGGTGTCGGACCTGTCTCATGCCGAACACTCGCATTTTAGCAAACTGAATTTTAGATATCATGACTTTTTGTAAATTTTGTTATTATTGTACAATTGCTATTTTAACCACTATTCCATGAACACAGTGACGTCACGGGAAATCTTTCGAATGGCTACTCGGTGAAAATAATGTTTTATAAGACCCCTCGCCCATACTTCATAGGTATTAGGTAGAAAATTGGAGGTCAAGGCTATCATGGCTATTGAGTTGCAAAACAATATAGCTCGTTGGAGTGATAAAATAGGTCGACTCACCACGTGGTGACAGCTAACAGCAAAACATAAACGATGCTATATTTCAGATAATAAAATAGTATTTGCCATTCACCAGGTGGCAGTACTAGAACACTCACACATAATTATGTATTTCTGGCAGAAATATCCAACGTTCACTATAAATGAAAAACACCTGCTATGGCGTGCAAAGGCAAAATACAGTATCTGCTTACTTTAACTCTTAATTCCTTTACCGACTTCCCCATGATAAAACTACAACCAGAAACCGACTTCTTGTTCAAGGGGGACTCCTGAGGTGGCCCCTGGGCACAATACAGGTTATAGCTACGCGCATGCGCACATCGCACAAGTTAAAAATACAAGAGAACATTGCGTTCATGTCACTGACCATTTTGGTTGGCGATTTTCAACCACGCATGTAATGAAATATCTCCATTGCAATTAATGCATGTACACATGTGGATCTCGCATAAATGCGAATTTGACAAAGAAAGGTAGTTTCGCATAAATGCGAAATTCGTAAAGGACGAGTTAAAAATATAATCAGGTAGCACAGCAGTGCTGTGGCTCATTTCTTTCTAGAGCAGACATCACATGTAATGGTGCAATAACTTTTCGCGTCATCGTTGACGGTGCAAAGCATTAATTTACTGCTTTATAACGAAGTTATATCATGTGAGTACGCGCCAGTCCCGATTATATTCGGAAATACCATCTTTTGAACATGTTTAGGATAAATCAGCAAGATTTTAAAATAGTTGACCTCCATTTTGTTAAATCTGAATAATGTACACTCACTTGAAGTTGTGGATCGCGTCAGCGAGACACAACATCAACTGAGTGAAAATTCCGATTAAATAATTTGGCGGTTAAAGGGGTAATAAACCTCTTAGCTGCTTAAGGTTTAGTATTACTGTTATTACATGAAATTAAAAATACACATTCAGGTGACAAGAACTAGTATGCCGCACCCGAATTCCGATCATCATTGCTAATCTAACATAGATGTATAGACCAATGCGGGATAAAACCCGTGAATTACACCCACACGTAATGCGCTCACGAAATCTCCTCGCAATTCTGTCCAAGACTGAAGAGAAAAGACAATCAACAATGAGATCCCGGTGCACGTTGTCACAACCACGGCCCAACGCCCCGGGGCGTTGGGCCGTGGTTGTGACAACGGTGTACTTCGTGTCGCATCCCCAGTGTATAACGTGACATGTAGCGGGTCGCCGACCCCCAGGTGTATAAGTGGACTTATTGCGGGTCTTCACCTTGCCGGTCTGGGGGCGCACGTCATCAATGCTGGCCGTCAACTTCATTTGGAAGCGGCCCCGAAAACCCACGATAAAAACTAGGGCCGCGCGCGTCTAAGTGTTTGCCGGCGCCTGGCGATCAAGGCGAGGCTCACACCAGAGCAGCTCTTTTTAGATGATTTCATTACGCCTCCGTCGCCGTGGACGATGGTGACAAGAGTTCACCACGTTTGTTCCACTTTCACAATTATTTTCCTGCGAAAGTGGATTTTATGAGCTATTTATGCTGTATGTTTTATGCATAACTTTCGCAGAAGACCCGGATGAGTCCCTCAGCTATATGAAACGCATGATTGTAGTTAATGAAGGAGCTACTTCCGGTACTCACAAGGACATATCTAGTAGGTTATTGTAGAAAGAAAGCCCACAGGAACTATGTGTTTTAGATCTTGAATAACCGAGTTGATACGACAACAACAAATGTCATTTTTGCCTGCTTGACAAGGAACTAATAATTCAATTTCGAAGCACAAAACATATTTAATATAGTGGGGTGAAATACGTTTCTTTAGACGTTCAGACTTGTCTCCAACACGCACTGTTTTATTTATTTATTTATTTATACGTTAATTTACCTGTCTCACTGAAAGTTTTTTTTTCAATCATACCCCGTCAAAGGATGATAGTTTAAAACATATATATCAATGAAATGTGGATAATAGGATTAAAATGGATAATAGGAGTAAACAATAGATAGGCTGACTGCCAAATACAAAATGCAAAATGTGTATGAATGCTAAACGTGCGAGGGCCCTGGTGTAGTAGTCAGAGACACCAGGGCCCTTATTCTCGTACAAGTCGTGATATATCATAGGCTTTTGATTGGTCAAGACGGCCGTCATGACCAATCAAAAGCCTACGATATATCGTAACTTGTACGAGAATACGGTACCAGAGCTAACGGGTTCGTCCTCCACGCTAGTATTCAGGTTTCAAAATGTTCAAAGAAACAAACTGTTTCTTCCCCGTTCACTCGTAACAATTTAGTGTTGTGCATGGGGAGCGTCCATCTATTCAGTTGCTCATTCATTCATTCTCAATGCTAAACATCTATTGCATATATATTCAATTATCGGTTAAAAATGCAATCATTTCAAAATTAAAATGATGTCCGCCTAGAAATACATTCGTTTTGAAAAAATTATATTATTATTATCTGCCATATTTGCCGTGGCAGCCATTTTAAGTTTTATGTTCCCCTGTTTCTGGGTCTCAATCTAGAATGTCCGAACGAAACTTCTTTCAATTGCTACATATTTTTTTGTTGTCTTGAATTAACTGGAAGCCTGTTTTCTAAGTGTGCTATTGTTTGCGGCTATAAAATTCGCGTGAATGTGTTTTTCTAATCAGGAAAAAATAATTATAGCATAAAAACTGTGAGTCATTTGCTCGCTTTTTTCTGACGGCGATCACTTAATCCGGTTCATTCAGATTTAAATTGGCGTCGATCCGGATTTTTTCAATTACAGCGGTATGATTGAATCGCGAAATAAATCACTGGTGCCGGGAACGCCAATAATTATCCACATCCAGAGTAGGACAAATCAGCATTTGTCCGGCTTTTCATCTGGACCATTACGCATCCCGAGGAGGAGTGAGTCGGGCCCTCCCAGTTTGCCAGGCAGTGATTCCCCGCGCTCAAATAATGACCGAATAACAAGTTGATTCCCCTCACACGTGTCTGCCGCAGACCACGCATGCGTTGGGCTTGCGTTGGTTTGACGCTGTGCACCGTCTACGACGGTGGCCCAGCGTCAAACCAACGCAAGTTCAACGCCTCGGTTTTGCTGCAATTAAACAACCACAAAAAACAACCCCAGACCCAAAGCCCGGACCTGACTCGGTTCTTCAATTATCTGGATCTACATAATACGCCCATGCCAGGATCTCGTTGCCACGTTTATAATTCGCCATGGACCGAAACTATCAGGATTATTTTGCCATGATATATATTTTTTTTCAAGTACAAATTTTGTTACTCCAATAGTTTTATCCTATCACGTTTTTGTACGTGAGGGGTAAATATCCAAGATAGAAGATTATCTAATTTCGTTCGTCCACAGCGACCATCAGGTACTATAGATAAGGTACTAATTAGAGTGTCGGTCTCGCGGCGGTTTTGTCTGAAGACGGATAGCCATGGGTCAGTCTTACTGAGTGACCACAACCAATCACAGGCGGACCCTCTGTCCAGGCAGGCGGCCGCGGAATACCAACATTCCCAAGACCAGCAACAGACAATGCTGTCTGTGAAAACAGGAATGCAGAAGACTGATCCAGAGCTGGGTAATCGCCAGAGATTTGCCGTGCAAAGTCAAAAGGCAGTATCTGCTTACTTTACAAGTAAGCAGATACTGCCTTTTGGCTTTGTTGAGCAGAGATGCTCCATACAAATTACTTGGTAAGGAGTCATGAAACAGACATCATTCTACTATTATTTTTGTGAAGCAGTAGTAATAATGACGACGTGTGTTTAGATACATACATACATAGCCTCTGAGAAAAAGAGCATTAATAAAGTTGTCTATACGGACGTATGTCATACGGATCCGTAAAGCATCAGTAAATTTCGATTGGTCGCGGGTATAATATCGGTACGCCCTTTGTTACAAATAGACGAATCTTGATCAGAAAAATAACATAGTTGTCTCCACACGACCGCTACCCTTCAAAACAATTCTCACCACTCGAGTGTGTTGTGAATAAATTCTCAAAACCATCTGTTTTAAATTCATTTAAAATTAAGATGTAAAAAAAAAAAATTAATTTAATTATTTCATTGCATCAGAGTTAACTCTTTAAATTTATTTATCGATAACAGCTGATCCTGGTAGCATTGTTGTTAAGCAATTCTGAGCGTTGGTGGCAATGTGAGTTTTTTTCGGTTGACATATATATCTCTTTAACCCCGAGACGATCATTTCTTCTTGTATTAATTTGTTGAGGATACACCGGTCCTGTAAGTTAACTGGACGTTGACATCAATAATGCACACCGGGCGCGGCTGATGACCAGCGGTCAAGATTGACCACAATAATAGACAGCCCGTCCTGCGAGAACGACAAGATCATCATTTTAGTTCCAGAGATCACCACTGGAGGGAGTTACCGGACGATCAATCCTGATTGGGAATCCCAGCAAACACGAGACACCGACCAATGTTGGGTCAATGCTGGTCCAGCGTCGTAGACGTAGGACCAACATTGATCCAGCATTGGGTGAGTGTCTCGTGTTGTCCATGGACATGATGAAGTCCACGGTTTGTTTGATCTGTCGTGTGTGTCCCGTGCAAACATATCATTCATCTTATCCTGACATTTCCTAATTAAATACACGCAGTAAGCAACTGACTGGGATTAAAGGGAATTATCCTCACTTCGTCAAGTGGCGGACAATTCCCTTTATTATTTTACTGAATTATGACCAGTTAGGTATGTTGAGATGGCCTAATTGTTTAAATAAAGTCAGACATTTACCAAGAAAACAATAGAAACTGCTCTTGATACATCTTTGATGAATGTGCCCATGTTTGCATGTATTCACCTATATCATCGACGTTACTAGACAAGTATTCCCCTTGGAGCGAAAGGTCATGAGTATACTACTTTGTCAAGTGACATTATGTGACCCCTCAACCCCAAGAGGCAATACACAAATACATGAAGTAACGTTATCAGATACACACACGTACGTGCGTCACATAGCGTCCAACACATGCAACTCGTGCTTAAAGGGAGGGTGTTAAGGTTTTAAAATATAGTTTTGGCCATTATTTTGGCTTAATTATACTATTCAAAGTACATCCCAAAATAAATCATCAATAAATTTTTAATATATGACACGAAAAAGTGCATTTGAAGTAGGTCAAATGGATCTCATATTGAGGGTCATAAAAAACGCTCCCACTATCAGTAGCTGCCGTGTGACGTCACACGGTGAAGTCGTATGCCTACAGCAGTCCACTTGCACTGATCCTATAGTGATCCCGCAGTCACTACCCAGTTGTACAGCGTCTTGTTCATGGATTGTCCTACAAAGTTTTAATGTCATCTTTGTTTAAATTGTTATCATGCCAAAACGTTGCGTCACCGGTTTGTGTAACAATACAAATGAAGATGTTACAGCACTAATACATGGCCAAAAGATTCCCAAATCGCACGCAAGTGGGATCCTTTTGTGAAACTCGACAGAGCTAACTGGAAGCATGGTAATCCCGCATATGTTCTGTGTGGTGTTCACTTCAGACAGCTTAATGATTTCAAATCTTATGGTCAGTGGAGACATACATTCAGTTTTCACACCCGGCCTACCCAGGGTAAATGTCCCAGAATATATCTAGATCAAACGTCTAGTTCTAACCGTTAGGCCTACTGCTACCCGGGCTAATGATGACGATGATGACTTTAACACCCCCATAACCACTTATTACTACCAGAACGCATAGCAATCACGACTGTTTTCAATTTCAGCTACTTAACTTTTATACACGTAGAATTTTGGTTCACACCTGTGATACCAGATTGCATTATTCAGATACATTATTATATAAATGATAATTTTTTGAATAAAACTGTTCATGAAAACTCAGCCCCACGGGGAACAAAAAAATGCATATTAGGTGATCAGGCCTACATACTGACCGACCCAGGGTTGTCACCAAAAACTTGGAAAAATTAGTAAGACTAGCCAAACGGCGCTGAAAACAAAATTAATATGTTTATTTACAATATTTCAAACTCTCGCCTGATAAAAGTCAATAAGAGCGCCGTTGGGGTTAAATTCCATAATTTTGTGAATTATTTTGTAAATAGTTCAATAAATAAATACGACCGAACTTCCCATAACTTTGTTCTGAGACGTCGAACGCAGATGGTTTAACCATCAACATGCTACACTTTTTAATGAGAAAAGGAAAATTCCTGTGACGTATCGACATAAACTAGGGAATTACCATGATGACATCGCCTACCCAGCAAACACAAAACATTTGTAGACCTATAACACTTGTACAATGCTGGAACAACGTCGGAGACGTTGGGCCAGAGTTGTACAAATGTTATACAAATGTTTTGTGTTTGCTGGGTAACCACAGTGGTCCAGCATTGGCGGTGATGGGGATTTAGACAAATTTGTTGTGTCCGAGCCGTTACGCTTCGCAACTCGCATCAGATCCGGCGAAAGGGGGGCATGGGGTCATTAGCATTTATGGCAGGGCGGTTAACAAGGACGCGCGTTGTTTGAATACAATGACGATCTTTGATGGAAGTGAAGAGAGAAATTCTCAAATTCGACGTTTTTGAAGCAGACCTTCTTTCTGATTCTATTTTCCTTGGTTTAACTTTCGTTGATAGGCTACCAAATATCATCAAAATCGTTTGAGAATTTTGACTGAGTCAGAGTGAGTTGACGGGGAGTTCACAGGCTCACTACTCTCTGAGAAATCGGATAAATCTCCATCGCTAGTTGTAGCCATTTTGACGGAGACCTCTTCATGACTTCAAAGTGTGACGTGCCAGGCTGTTCGGTAGTTTCCGTGACCGTCCAGAATCCGAAGTGACTTCGGCTCGAAAAATCTAACAAAAACATTTTTTTTACCAATAATAAAAAAAATTAAGTAAAAATTAAATTAGCTGTTTTAATTAATAGGATATGTTCCATTTATTGATGCTCACCCAACCTTAACCTTGACACCCTCCCTTTAACAGAGATTTGTCAGTAACTATGTGCTGCTCTGCAACGCAGTATCTGCTTACTTGTAAAGTAGCGCCTAAGCAGCTACTATCGTTTGGTTTTGCACGGTAGTATACCATGATATCATGTGTGAGATATATCTCTGTGAGTGATATGATCACCCTTCAATATAATAATCTATTGCGATATAGGTCACACTCTATCTCCATCTGTGTCACAAAGCCACGCCGATAGGAACGATATCGTCTCTACTCATATGATTCTGAAAGCGATTTCGTCAATACCCACATGGCGCTGTGAGCGATATCGTCCGCATACACATGGCTATGTCAGCGATATCGGCCCTACCCACATGGCTCTGTGGGCGATATCGTCCTTGCCCGCATGGGTCTCTAACCAATGTCGTCCCCACACATGGCCCTGTGTGAGCGATATCGCTCACACACGAACTTTGCACAGTTATCAACCAGGTGTAAGGATGTATACTTCCGTGCAAAGTCAAAAGGCAGTATTTGCTCACTTTACAAGTGAACAGATACTGCATTTTGGCTTTGCAGTGCTGTATAGTATTTATTAACGTCTGTGATGCTGCTGATTTCTACACTGATGTTGGCACCATCCCATCCTGACCTTTTGATAGCATATTTGGCCAATGTTGAACAGAAGAGGTCAAAGGAATCTGTTGTGATATCAATACAATATACTGGGCTCAATATAAATGTACATCATGTTCTGAGTTGCTCCTCTATGCCCACAAGGGAATCCTGTCATTTCCTCCGCCTTTAGTCCATGTAGATAAAGGAGTTACCTGATAGTTTAGGAGCTGTACAAAATGACAGCATTACGTACTGTGTTTTACACTGGAAATGAGGATTGTGAAAGCAACTTGCTTCGTTGGCTAGTTCTCTAATAGCTTCTCTATCTTAGCTTTCCTTTTACACAGTGCTCTGACCTATTCGGCGGTCCTTGTTACTGCCCACGTCACTGTACTTCAAAAAGGTAGAGTATTTTCACGGCTTTGATGTTCTGTCGTCACAATGTAGCCCGATGAGGCCAGAATGCAATATGACACCACCTAATGCAGTCACTTGTCCATGAAGTACTATTTCTCCAATTTTATTTAGTTCAGCCAAAGTTGCAAAACCTTCTATGCTATTAGCGAAGTTTTAGATCAGCTGTGGAGATTTACAAGTTTTGCTTAACCAAAAACAAATTTTTGTGTGTATCTAACTAAAAGGAAATTATAGCTTTTACTTGTGCTTTGATTGCATGGGCGGTGGCATTATGTCTGTTGACAGATATTGCATGTGTACCGTAGCTGGGGACTTCTTTTTGTGAAGACATATCTGAGCATATAACACATTGATTGAATTGGTGTTGTTTCAGCCCATCAGTGTGCATTATGCAGTCTAAACTGGGCCGATGTATCTCCTATGCAATATATGAACTTGACAAAACGCAGATCATCATTATTGTCGTGGATTTGAACCCTTTACCAAGTATATTGTTGAATCAGATAACTCGACTTTGGACATGAATTCGGTTATTTTGAAATCATCATAAATGTCTTAGTTATAGATAGATAGACTTTAGACGTCAGCATCTGACGTCAATAGACGTCAGATTCTGACGTCTGAAGTCGATCCCCGCGCTGACAGGGCTAAAAGAATTTAGACGAACATGTATATACAAAGCTCAAAGGTGTTTCAGGGTTGGACCGACGTCCCCGAGGTTGGTCCAACGTTGAAACACATTTGAACCAACCATGTGTCTGTGATATATCTTGCCTGAGCCCATGGGGATTTTCTTCGTGAACGACCCAGCAATACGTTTGGCCTTTCGTCTTCAGGGGTCGTTCTCAGACTGATCTCGTATAATTGGACTGACTTTGTCTGGTGGTGGTGGCCCAGTCTGAAAGCATTCGCCTTTAATTAAGCCTTAAATGACAATGTCTCATCCTGGCATCAGAGGCACACCTAGAGCCGCTATCACAGTGCAATCACCCAGCAAACAGGAGACATTCAACCAATGTTGGGTCAATGTTGGGCCGACGTCGTAGACGGCGGGCCAACATTGACCCAATATTGGTTGAATGTCTCGTGTTTGCCGGGCAATGTCTTCATACTCCCACCCTCCCGTTGTCTGGGATAGATCACTGGTCTAAGAATGCAATTATACAGTCGATATGTTCGGTTTGACCTCGGCTTTAATGAATATTATACCTCTCATGTTATTAATGTTTTTTTTTTGTAGGTGTACATCTCGTTTGTTACAGTACAATGTCGTGTATGCTATATCTGAAGACGATATAATAGCCATGTTATCAGCGTGTAGGCTTACTCAAATAAGAACATAACTGGTTTTAAAAAATAGAATATCTCAGATGAACATAATTGTATGCTTGATAATCACATTACATTATTTATTTATTTATTTATTTGTAGTCTCCTTAACACATTCTAATTACTGTAATTAGCTTGTTTATATTTATATACTTTCCTTGGATCGGCTCGTATCATACATACTACATAGGCCATTATTATTATATTATATCTTAAGCAAGATTACATACATATGATTTGGATCACGCCTCTCACATTTGAAACGGTGTAATAATATTGAGTTGATTATCCAGCATAACACTGCGTTATAACATTTATTTAATTAGCTAATTTGAAAATCACAACAAAATAATAAGGCATATTGAACTGCAAAGCATAAAGAAATCAGTCATTCTTCATTGTAGGGTAAAATTCATGATATTCCATTCGAGGCATATTAGGTCATCGGTATCTGATAAAAGACAAGCTGCCTGTCAAATTTATTGTGACATCAGTACTTAATTACAGATGAAAACAATACTTATATCCAGTTGTTTTATTATTGTTTGTGTAAAGTATTTCAGCTTCCATTGTGTCTCAGTACACGATTCACCGTCTCACCACAACTTCAAGTTGTGGTGAGTTGCACTGGGTTACGTCTCGCGGCCGAAGTGAATCGGCAACACACGGAGACGTTACCCAGTAGTAAATTGTGTCACCTTGGCTGCATTTGATTGTCTTCTCAGATGTATTTTACCGTGATTGGGTGCCTTCTATGTACAGTTCTTTCCACAAGGTTTTGTTTGCTGCTGTTTTATGCAGAATGACTCGCTTTGTTGATTTCCAGAGAGACACTGAGGTCGGGTATACGACAAATTCAGAGCGGACGTGACGCGCAACCAGAATAAGGTGTGATGCAAGGAGGTGCACTGTTAGCAAATTTACACACCTCATCGGTGGGCCAATATCTTTAAATTTGACCCACCACTGAAATAACATTGGCGTCACCGTTCAAAGTGAACATTAAACCACGTATGTTCAAACTTGGCTTCGCGCCCTACCTGGCCTCGATGTGTGGCTGATGGTTATCGCGGTTTTGCTTGCAGACATGTACAATACTCCAAACTGTTCAAAGTTTGTAGTATTGCACATGGTTCAATATTAAAACACTCTTGACATTTTTCGAAAAGACATAGCGCCAACCTCAAGTGGTATTGCCAACAAAGTGGTATTGCCCACATAGTATTGCCAATTTAACAAAGTGCAGAGAGACACGATAAGGCATTATTTGCTCATATAATATGGTTTAGATTTCTCTGTGAGACCTAGGGATGTCAATCGTAGGTCTATTATCCTGTCTATTATCACATGATTGGCCAATCACGCTGATCGCGACCGAGTTAATGGCGGCCATTTTGTGCAGAAGGTGGTGCTACCTTTCAATTCAGTGACTCTTACAACAAAAACAGTGCGCATGCCTCTAAGAGCGATGGGCCCGGTGTAACTATAAATATCAATGCAACGAGAAATTAATCCAATAAACATTTGTACAAGTGTACGTTACTCACCGCAGACGGCAGGCCCGACCCAACGCTGGTTAAATGTTGGGGCAACGCTTTAGGCGTTGCCCCAGCATTTATCCAGCGTTGGGCAATGTGTTCGGTGGGCTGAGTGGTTTATAGGCTTGTGACATAAATACTGGTTTAGACGCGACACAGTCCTAACTACAGGAATTGTTATAATTAAGGGAATGTGACAAGCTCATTTATACAGGGACTGAGATACGGGCGAACACGAGGACCAGCCGTGTGTCAGTAAACGAAGAAATAAATGCATCTAGTTATGGGACACCAATTTAAAAATATAGTCTAAAATGGGCTATTAACATGATTAAGGTCATAACTTAAGTCGCTGTTTCGCCTCACACAATCAATCATAGTTATGGAGAACAACCTATGTATTGCTGGGATTCGAGCCGTACCTTAGCTTTGTGTATCTCTTGACCATGTAGATTTTCCTCAGATAATGGTTATGAGAGTGAATATCAATGTAAATCAGAAACAGTATATTATGTGCCACAAACAGGTGTTTTACGCAATAACAACTGGCGATTAATTCCACATGCCTCATACTCGACTGGCTAGGAAGCTAAAGTAATCTTTCACTGTAAACACTGTATGTCAGGAACAACAATTTGTTTATAGTCACCATGCAAGCACCTTTCAAAATCAACTTGAGTACCACTTCGTCAATTGAAATTTGTTTGATACATGGTCGGTAAATTCAAAATTCATTCCAATTGGTGGCTGCAATGTGTTGTTGGCCGCGCGAGGTTGTGAAAATCAATGAAATCGATATCTGGAGATGTTTATAGTTATTTTAACTCTTTCAGTGCTGTATTATGATTAATCGTTGTAATTGTTAATTTATTTCAAGCTGGCTTTGCTAACGAAATTGTCAGCTTGAACTAAATAAAAAAAAACGTTTAAAAACTAAACTATGAATTTTGTTATTTATGATATTGCTTGTGCAGTGTAGGTTTATTAATTAAAGCACTGTATTGACACATGTTCTAAGCACGATATGTCAAAGAAGCAGTTGATTTGATATATGATATCTTCTTGCCCATTTTTCTGGGAGGTTGGATATTTCCTTCGCAAATGATGGGGGTTTTAAATCGTGAATCTGCTTTCTATCTAGACTGTCTTTGTACTCTTTGATTCACGTTCTCTGCGCCATTATCTCCCAACCTCAGGCTCTGACATTATTTAGAACAAGAAATTGTTTATTGAGGATGAAGTGAACTGCAACCTCCATTCACATTGTTTTATGGAAATGTCTTTCACCATCCTCCTCAACTGCGCTATCTGCAGCTGTTTTCCACTAATAAAAACACATCCTGACACCAAATACAGCTATTTTAAATCAAATTTAGCTCCGTGTGATAATAACATATTGAAGTTCTTAACTTTATTCGATTTTCAGAATGTCAGCTCTCAGTCTCTCTTTTGGTCAAATCTTAAGGCTAAAGATCTGAAACGTCATATCGGTATAATCATTATGGATAACAAACAAAAGAAGCTCTGATTTAATTGTAATTTGAGAGAATAATTATCGTGCCTAGAAGAGAAACGCTATCTAGAATAATTATATATTTTTTGCTTCGACATTGAAGACAGAAAAGTGATTTATCCACGAACAAGTACTTTTAACCGGCGCCGGTTCAATGCTGGTCCAGCATCGAGGAGGCTGGACCAGCATTGAGCCGGCGTCGGTTTGACACCTCCCGTCAGCCTGGGGTATCCTCTTGGGACAATAGGGGATTCTGGTGCAGACATGTACCGCTCTGGAGGGAGTGGGCCGACTCCCAAGATAACCGTTGTGACTTCGTTTACGCGATGATTAATTACAACAGACAGCTACCCCTTTATTTTTAATTAAGCTTCTCAGCCCACACGGGACGTTGGCCCAATGCCGCCTCAATATTGAGGCAGCGTTGATCTCACATTCGTGTCAGCCTCATTTGTAGAGAATATTGTAATTATTCTTTAAACAACCATTTTTGTGTATACAAATTGACAGTAATTATTTAAATACACGCGTTTACAATTTGATCGAGCACAATTATTATGTTTTTTACTCTCACTCATTTGATAACGATTAGTCCAGATACATGTAATAGACGAACAGTAAACAGAAGCACAATATGACCTTATGTAACAAGATATTGGATTGTTCTGATCGGGGAGTGGCGCAGACTTATAGTCTTTATAGTTGGTGTATTATTATTATCATGGTCAAATTTATAATAATTATTGTGAAGCCTCTAATTTGATCCACCGGTAAATACGTGTAAATTACATCCTTTAGAAATAATTATTTTTTTATGGTATGTACATCGACTCAACATAATTATACTCTATAATAATTATTTTATAAGTGATTTTTTTTACAAACCCTCTTGCGGATGAGCCAATGGATTGTGTTTGTTGAATTATACTGTTATTCTAAAGCTAGCTACGCTGACCCAACATTAAAAACACATACCACCAATGTCATGTGCTCTGATTATGTGGTTGCCTAGCACACACGCCGATCCAATATTTTTCCAACATAGGATGGATGTATTGTGCTTGCTGGGTGGCAGCAGGGCGATAATCAGGTGCTTATTCGTCCCGACGACTAAAAGAGCAGTGTCAACAACGAGCTGGTAATTACAGGTCCGACAGGATAGGACGGCAAAACTGACAGATAAAGTTCAAAGGGATCATCTGGAAAGCATCAAATATCCCAGCAAACACGAGATGTTGATCCAATGTTGGTTCAATGTTGGCCCGACGTCGTAGACGGCGGGCCAACATTGAGCCAACATCGGGTCTATGTCTCGTGTTTGCTGGGATTGCAGTACCAGGCCAATGTACACATTTACCTAGTGATGTCATTCGCCGGTCCTGCACTCATCCACTCACTCACTCACTCACTCACTCACTCACTCACTCACTCACTCACTCACTCACTCACTCACTCACTCACTCACTCACTCACTCACTCACTCACTCACTCACTCACTCACTCACTCACTCACTCACTCACACTCAGTCACTCATTTACTCTTCTTTTACATTTTAGAAAAAAACAGTACAACCATTATATTTTATTGTCTTTATCGCGCTACATATTTATAATCTTATTATTATTTTATTTTAATTTTAAAAAATCCACACATATATTTTGAGATAAATCTTGGGCCTCTGATAGTTCGACATGTAGATGTCGACCTATCAGAGGCCTAAGATTTAGCCGCACCTGTTCAGGCGGCCCTGGTTTCTTCAGGCCATACACATTGTGGACGTGATGAAGATATGTCACTGAGAGGTCAAGGAAGCCGGGAAGCCATTCTACAGATAGCATAGCTGATAAATCGAGGTGAAATGTCCGGGTTCCAAGTTAACAGCTCCCAGAAAGAGTTCGTTCACATTAATAAAGTGTTTCTAGCCTATGTGTGAACTTTCTTACTTTCTGAAAATGTAGATAGCTAGTAAATAGATGTTTCTTTTTGCTGTAATCTGGAATTAGTCGCATAAAACGTGTGTAAAAAATATCACATATAGGCATAAATGGTATATTTTATGAATAAGAATGTTTACCGCAGCATGTAGTTTCTCGTCTTTTTATGATAATGTCCACTTTAAGTAGAAACTACACACGATTCAGTTGATAGATAAAGTACAAGCTGTGCAGGTTTATACTGCCGTGCAAAGCCAAAAGACAGTAACTGCTCACTTGTCAAGTAAGCAGTTACTGTCTTTTGGCTGCGCAGAGGAATATAATATAGTACGCAAAATAATATAAAAGATTGACATGTCTCAGTAAATAGTGCGTATTGACAAACTTGTTGCAACAAACAACATGAATGAGCATTGCATTAGCAAATACGACCCTTTGGTGTTAAAGGCTGCTACATTTTTGATTGATATTGTCGGGTTGGCTATTATTGACTCATTGGTGTATTATAAAAAAAATAACAATAATGATAAATGATGAATTTAAAACTCGCAGAACAGATACTATCCCAGCTTAGAATGGATGGAAAATTTCACGGAATAATACTTTGATATGGCATGTATAGACTGTTCCACAGGAGTTATGATATTATAATTTTTATGAACATGGAGGTCAAAATACATACGATTTAATCTTTCAAATCAAAGCATTATACCGCGTCATAGATGATAAACATAACAGTATGCACATGTCGGTGTTTGTTGTCACTAAAACTTAATCTCTAACAGTTTCTGACGTTTCTTGCATATCAGTGAGGGACATTTTCCTAATACTTAAATACTCGATATATCATGTAATAGTATGAAAGGACTCCATTCGCAGAGACTACCCAGCAGATACAATACGTTGAATCAATGTTGGTTTACCGTTGGTCCGGCGTCGTAGACGATGGTCCAGCGTTAGACCAACATTGATTCAACGTCTTGAGTATGCTTGGTAAGGTCAGGCAAAAAAGATAATTTATTCGACCTTAACTCCTGGCTATGACATTGCATGACAATGTGTTATTACTGATACGACTATTATATTTTATTACATAGGCTACACCATGCACACTGTAAAGTGACTAGATGAAAATTAACATAAATATCGATATAGGCTGATAGGGACAAAATGATACCACTATAGTATTTTTTTAAATATAACATAATGTAGCCTATTGCGTGTTTTACCTCTTACACAGCAAACACAAGACGTTTGCCAATGTTGGTTTGATATTGGACCAGTGCCGTAGACGATGGGCCGGCATCAAGTCAGCATTGGAAACGTATCGTGTTTGCTGTATAATGTTTCCCTCAACAAACTGCTTGAACAGTTGAAATACTTGAGTAGCTGAGTAACTGTTGAGAATAAAGCAAACTGCAAAAACTATAGCAACTTACCCAGCAAACACGATACATTGATACAATGTCGGGTTAATGTTGGGCCGACGTCGGAGACAGCGGACCAACATTAACCCAGCATTGTATCAATGTTTCGTGTTTTCTGGGATATGCTTTGCATTCTTGTTTTTTAATACGACATGCTTTTAAAGGTTCCTCTTTTTGGCGGTTCAAATCTTAAGTGGGTATCGATGTTTCGAGCACATTTTTATGTGTAATTGATCCCTTTGGACGGTTGAGATGGCATGTTTTAGTGTAGAGCCGTGCTCTACCTGGTGTGGTGGCTGTCGCCTCATTGCTTTCAGGGCTGTTGTCATTGCTGCACCAGGACATTTCCTTCCGGTATACCGGCGGCTCCATCATTCTGTTGGCAGAACACCGACATCTCCGCTACCAACCCGACACCGATACAAGTACCATACTCAATGATCTACAACAGACAAATATAATAACATGCAAAGCCAAAAAGCAGTAACTGCTTACTTTTCAGGTAAACAGCTACTGCCTTTTGGCTTTCCACTGCAGGGTTGGGGTTTAATGTCGCATAAATAAAATTCGCCGGTTGGACTTGAGCAGGCAGCTGTCAGCCAACGAGCATTCTACCATCAGGTGCACATTCTATGGCATCCTGCGGAACATCGAAAAACCAATCCAGACGGGAAGTTGTAGATTAACGCATGCGCATGGCTGCTAAGATTTCTACAAGTGTCTGTGCAGCTGGCGCGACTTTGCCCCCCGCACCTACACGTTGGGTTGTCATTGACTGTGCGGTGATCGATGTGTGAAGAGCAGTGTGTGTGTGTGGATATAGGACCTGTGTCAGAACCAATGATGTTATCATGGCTAACACTGAGGAATCACCACACACCGGACACGACGGACACTGGTCAAATGGTCAGGTATTCACACTCGGTAGCACTGCAATTTAATACACACTGACAAAGAACACCGCCGCGCAGGACGTCCGCAACAAAATTGTCGCGAATAAAAGCTCGGCATTTTTCCGGGGGCACAGTGGCAATTGGGGAGTAAAGAGAGAAGAACGGGTGGTTATCGCTTCGCAGCACATCCATGAATAGAGAGTATCTCACCGCGCTGAATAAGTTACTGCTGAAAATAGGGGATCTGTTCAGTCAACACTGAAAGCCGTAGCCTGTCCAGACGTTAGTGGAGTTGACAAGGGCCGAGTGATCATGGACATTTAATAATATTCACAATAATTCATGCTGGTTTATTATCTGGATGTGTTTGCTTTAGAGATTACCACTACTGTGGCATTCAGGATATATTTATATGATGCTTGTTGACGTCTATATGCCTCTGATACTGATATGAGGCATATGACTAGTGCAGGATGTGAGGAAACTAGGTAATTATCTGTGACCTATGTATATCAGTGTTACATCCTGTTAATGCATCATTATATAAATAACCATATCAGTCTCAACAACTCAACATTGTGAGCTAATAATAACTATACTCTGAAAAATGTTTCTTAAGAACATCCCATTATTTTCCTGTATCATACATAGAAAACCGTATACTATACAGTAAAATAGCAAAAGGTTCACAAGCAAAACGTTCACAAGCAGCTACAACTAGAAATATATAGCATAACAATCAGCTACAACTACAAACGTGTGGCATCACAAATAGCTACAACTAGAAAAGTGTAGCATCATGATTAGCTACAAGAAACATGTAGCATCACAAATACCTATAACTAGAAACGTGTAGCATCACAAGCAGTTACATCTAGAAGAGTCTAGCATTCAAAATAGCTACACCTAGAAGAGGCTAGCAACACAAGGAGCTTCAACTAGAAACGCGTAACATCACAATCAACTACAACTAGAAACGTGTAGCATCACAAGCAGCTACAACTAGAAGAGTCTAGCATCCAGAATAGCTACAACTAGAAGAGGCTAGCAACACAAGGAGCTACAACTGGAAACGTGTAGCATCACAATCAGCTACAACTACAAACGTGTAGCATCGCAAATAGTTGCAATTACAAACGTGTAGCATCACAATACGCTACAACTATAAGCGTGTAAAATACCGGCATGTATAACAGCTTGCCATCATATATTCAGTGTTTACCCTTATCCTGCTAAATTAAATAATTTAAATTTTCGCCCACTTGAAGTTGTGTCTCGCTACCGCGACCCACAACTTCAAGTGGCTGAAAATTACGCATATTTGTTTAATTTAAGCACAAATATTTGCCAATCTTGATGTTTAGACACACATTTCTTTCCCAAGAACAGTGATTTGGTCGACCAATAAAACAGAATAAAAACGACAATTGTCGTGATCAGCAGGCTCAGTGTTCTTATCCACTCACGGTGGCTTCAGATAGTGGCTGTTTGGTGCGGCCTACCTGGTGATAATTACCACGCAAGAGATGATGCTGTGGTTTGTGGCGTAGTTAAGGGTGCAGGTGGTGTGGTCTACATGATCTACCCTGTCTGATGTCTCAAGTTAATGATTCAGACAGCGCCTGGCTGACCCGTAACACGCGTTAGTGGTGATAAGCTAATGGTCAGGATACACTCACTCACTGTGATAGCTGGTCATTCAGGTCTCTAGTCAGGGCTGCTGCTGTATTCTCACCACTCTATTATACATGCATGTCATCTACACTGCCTCCTTCTTACATAATATGAGCGTTTCGCTTTCGGAGGAGCTGTCAAAATACGATTTTTTTTATTCAGTTTGTGTGTGCATCGTGTTTTACATTTGATGTTTGTGTAGATAGGTAGACAAGTTTGGCATTCTTTACCTGTTTTTATAGCAGTTGAATGGATCTTGTGCAGAAACAACATGATCTTTATGAACAGATCATGTTAGAACTTTACTGAAATCGATATAACGGATATCAAATTGTAGTGTTACAGCTCTGTATGCAATGCCACAGGATTGACAAGGATTGACCAGATACGTCAGCTGGTGCTACTGGATAACATCAATTTCAGCAATGGATAACTAAAAAAACACATTGACATCAGTTTCTCTCAAACAAGGCTGAACAATCAATGTGATTAGAAAAAAAACTACCAGGCTGCTATCGTGCGGAGCTTTCATTTAGAAGGGATCGTGTCCACCTTTGACCAGATGTAGCTAATTTATTACTCGCAGTGGGCAGCTGCCACCATGAAGTGCCACAGAAAACGTCCACATTTATTCCATGAGGATGTAGGAGAGTCTGGTGATGATAAAGACGTAATCGTGAGTGAGAAGACGTGTGATTATTCTCCCTGGTTGTCAGTGTCAGCCATCCCCAGGACATGCCTCTTCATCCCCAGGACATGCCTCTTCATCGTGCTGTTGAGTCTCCTCGCTTGTATGGCGTCCTGCCAGTCACCACAGACTCAGATCGACAAATCTGGATCAGTACAAGTTGATGGTGCTTCACGGATCATCCACCTGGCTGTACTCCTGCCTGATAATAACAGCTTCCCTTTCTCGCTGAACCGCACCCTACCAGCCATCTCCCTCGCCATAGAATACGTTACCAACCAATCTCTGGTTCCTGCCACACAATTCGTGGTGCGTCACGCTGACACTAAATGCTCCCAAGTGGTTGGTCCTATTATGGCCTTTGAATTTACCATGAAATCCCAGACGCACGTTTTTTTGGGACCGGTCTGTGATTACAGTCTGGCCCCCGTGGCGCGATACTCCCCATACTGGAAGGTACCAGTCATCTCTGCCGGCGGAGTGGCTCATGACTTCGCCAGTAAGGAAGAATTCGGTCTTTTGACAAGAGTAGGAATGGTCAATGCAATCACCATGTCTAATGCTCTGTCGTCTTTCCTTGCATACCATCAATGGAAAAGAGTGGTCATCATATATGACAGCTTTGCATACGATGACATTAGTCCATTATTTTGTTACTTGTGCGTGAACGCCTTTGTCAAAGAGTTGAAGGAGAGGGGTGGATGGACGTTGGATTTCAAACCTTTCAAACCATCACCCAATGGCAGCCTTTACGAGGATATACTGCGCGCCAAAGTGGGAACGGAAAACGCCGGTAAGTTAAAAATGTAAGAAATCATACCACGACACGTGCCCCAATGACGACAAGCTATAAATAAACTTACCAGAATAAATGTCCCGAATAACACGATAGCTTGTCCGCTGCAGTTATGTCACACATACAGTTGTTTTCATTTAATCTATGTGCACTTGCTATAGACAAAGAATCTTAAGTGCAAGCATCTGTTAGGTTGTCTCTGTTTTTTCTCCAAGCAAAGTTTGTTTGACGTTTGACGTTTGTGGACTCTAACCCATTAAACAGAAGACGTTGACGCAATATTGTTTTATTGTTGGGCCAGCATCGTATCTAACAATAATGGGTTAAGCGCCTCGTGATTGTGGGAATCTTTCCTTTTTTATGAGAAGGTTATAAACCATCATATATTATGTAAGAACGTGTGGTCTGTCTTTCCTCAGCATATTATTTATTTAAGCATAATATTTATTTATCATTCTTTATACGTATGTTATGCTCATTGCCACTACTACTCATACTCATAGGATACCATGGTGTTTTGAATGTTAAGTCTGGCAGTTTGCGACATTGCTGTATCACAACACACAGTAAAACACGTTTTCTCACAGTTCAGTTTCTGGCTATTATCTCAATAACCGCCACTTTAAAACGTGGGTGAAGGCAAGAACACATTTCTAAATAGTGAAAACACTCCCCCCCTTTAAATCATTCATTTATTTTTTTCTGCAGACTCAGCTAGCATATTATCAAATATATATTTCTGACGAACCATTTGTATGCCTACTATGACACATAATAATATTATATTCGCGTTTACAAATGAAATGAATCGGGCTTTGGGCCACCTTTGTGCACATATAGGATGGTGAGATGAATGAGATGACACTGTCCTCCAGACACAGGATTCGAAATTCGAACCCTGGCGGTCTGATGCAGAGCACGCTACCTCTCGGTCACGGAGGCTCCTCACAATACTGAGTTTCACACGTGGATGGGGAAGAAATATTTTTGTTTCTTTAAAACCGCCGAGACCGGGAACTGAACCGCGAAATCTAGCGTGAAAGGCAGCGGTGCTAACCACTACCCTAGGGCCCCTGCCCATTCGCGTTTACAACCCAGTGGCATCAATCCTTTTAATGCGGGCGAGTTTGTATCTTTTTTGCAATAAATATGAATGAAATAAATCAAATGCTGAGCCGTAGTTCAGTAGCAGTATTAAAATATTATATTGTAAATAACAGATGTCGCTTCTAAACGTATCGAGTATCTTTTAATAATCTTTTAATAATGTAATGCCCCCAGGGACCCAGACAATGCTCAAATGCTCAGCCTGGTTCAGATGGGTTCAGTACAACAGTTCATTTCAAGCCAACGTGTTGACCATTTAATTACTGAGATGTCTTTACTCTTTCGTCTACATTTCAAGCTAGATAAATGGAAAACATTCTTGGATTTAGGACAACCACCAAGGGCTGATTAACCCATGCTGTCAGCTGTTATTTCTCCCATGACGAAAGATCTGAAAAAGTGATATTCCTCTAATGGATTGATTTGACAGATCTACCACATATCATTTTATCAACTTCAATGGTATTCTATATTTAGTCAACCCTTTAAGCCCTCGCGGTGCCTTAAAGAATCATTTTACATACCTGAAAAAAACAATTGATTTCCCTACAACTAAGGGTTTTAGAAGTAAAATGTCCATGAAACTGTTTTACCAATACATGACAATTTTCTTTACTTTTTCACCCACTTCAAATCATCTTCATCCATTACAAGTCGAGAATTGCGACAGTAATTCGCGGCTTGTAGTAGATGAAGATGACAATGGTAAATTCAGGATTGAAAGGGTTAAAGGCTTGCTTGAAACACGTACCTAACTGAATGATATGCATACAACCATAGCCGGCCAAGGGTTAGAAAGGTTACCATGGATTATTGTGTTATTATACCGTTGACAATTAATTAATTTCATTTACGAACATTTTACACTGTTGTGGGCTCCCGCAATGGCCTTTATTTACGCCAAATAGATAGAAATAAAACTCAGAGCGACATGGTCCTCAACAAAAATGGAAGCCATTATTGGTGTCCGTTTACTAAAAATAAATGAAATATCACATCTGCCACTCCATGCACTTAGTTACATATATCATCCTGTAGCTCCGAGAGGCGAAATAGTGGTGTCATCACAAGAACAATTAATGTGATGTCTACATTCAGACTGTAAATCCGGTGAAATGTGTATCATGATTGTGTCTTTAATTTTTAGTGCTGTGTTTACATTTAGAGATATTAAAAAAAACTATCGCCTGGTTTTACTCGTGGTTTCCTCTCTTAGCAATGCTTATGGCACCCAATAAGCGCAAAGGCAATGAAACCAAATATATTGAATGCTGATGTAATGTTAAGCCATCGTCGCCGACGGACCCACATTAAAACTAAATGTAGTTTTTTTGTATTAATATCGTGTTTTTTTTGTGTACATAACATTGCTTCAGTATACTTCCGTAGTTTACACGACTGTTTGAAATATAGACTCCTAGAATAGCAATCTTTTGGTAAAAATAGCTGTATCTATTGGCGTGTGGAAAGAATACGGTGCTCGCATTTCGCTGGTGATGACAGCTTACAATCCAAATAACCTTAAATCTCTTCGTTTAGCGCCGAAAATAGTATGTATAATGCATAATACTGGTCAGCCATGCAAAGCCAAAAGACAGTAACTGCTTACGTTTCAATTGCTGCCTTTTGGCGTTTAGAGCTCTAATTCTACATAGCAGCGTCTAGCTGGTAACAGCGTTATTCCAGCAAACACAATACGTTGAACAAGTGTTGTTTTAATGGTGACGAGCGTCTGCGACGCTCGTCACCATTAAAACAACACTGGTTCAACGTCTGGTGTTTGCCGGGTAGTGGTGATAAGCTATCAGTTATAATGAGAAGAGACACTCACTGAGATCAGATGATAGCTAGCTACTGAGACATGTCATCAGCGCTGATGCTTTCACACGAACCTGGAATATTAGCGTTTCACGTTCGGAGGAAATATCAAGCTATGAATTCTTTATTTAGTTTGTGCATCATGTTTTACACACGATCTTTGTGTAGACATCTCAACAGAGATTTACATTCATTACCAGTTCTTATAGCAGTTGAACTAATGTTGTGCTGAAACAAGGATTACTTGAAATGATCATGTTAGAAAATGATGTGCCAACTTTACTAAAATCGAAACGTAATCAAAGTCAACGGTTATGATATTGTAGTGTTACGGCTCTGTATGCTATGACATATGATTTACAAGCCGATTGGCCGGATACTTCTTCCGGTGCTACAGGATAACACATTTAGGAATAGATAACAGACAAATACCAGAAACAACGCATTGACATAAGCTTCTGTCAAAAAGGATGAACAATCAATGTGATTAGCAAATAAACTACCAGGCTGCTATCGTGCGGAGTTTTTATTTAGAAAGGATCGTGTCCACCTTTGACCAGATGTAGCTAATTCATTGCTGCTAGTGTGTACCTGCAAACATGAAGTGCCACAGAAATCGTCCACTTTTATTCCAGGAGGATGTAAGATGTAAGGATGATAAAGACGTAATCGTGAGTGAGAAGATGTGTGATTATTCTCCTTGGTTGTCAATGTCGGCTGTCAGTGTCCCCAGGACATGCCTCTTCATCGTGCTGTTGAGTCTCCTCGCTTGTATGGCGTCCTGCCAGACCCCACAGACTCCGCAGGACAAATCTGAATCAGTACAAGTTGATGGTGCTTCACGGATCATCCACCTGGCTGTACTCCTGCCTGATAATAACAGCTTCCCTTTCTCACTGAACCGCACCTTACCGGCTATCTCCCTCGCCATAGAATACGTCACCAACCAATCTCTGGTTCCTGCCACACAATTCGTGGTGCGTCACGCTGACACTAAATGCTCCTCAGCGGTTGCTCCTATTATGGCCTTCGAGTTTGCCATGAAGTCCCGGACTCATGCGATTCTGGGACCGGTCTGTGATTACAGTCTGGCCCCTGTGGCGCGATACTCCCCATACTGGAAGGTACCAGTCATCTCTGCCGGCGGAGTGGCTTATGACTTTGTCAGTAAGGAAGAATTTGGTCTTTTGACAAGAGTCGGAATGATTAGTTGTATCACCATGTCCAATGCGCTGTCGTCTTTCCTGGCATACCATAAATGGAAGAGAGCGGTCGTCATATATGACAGCTTTGCATACGATGACATTAGTCCACGATTTTGTTACTTGGGCGTGCACGCGTTTTTCAAGGCGTTCAAGGAGAGGGGTGGTTTGACGTTGGATTACGTTAATTTGAAATCATCACCCAATGGCAGCCTATACGAGTATATACTGCGCACCAAAGTGGGAACAGGAAACGCAAGTAAGTTTACAATTTTAGAAATCCATACCTTGACACGTGCCCCAATGGCGCCAAACTGTAATTAAAGTTGCCAAAAGAAATGTCCCGAGTAACACGATGGCTTGTCTCCTGTAACACATATTCAGGTTTTTTTGACGTATGCGCACTTACTATTGTCAGATTGAGAATCTTAAGAGAAAGCATCTGTTGGGTTGTCTCTGTTTCTGTCTTCGTGTCTTTCAGACATATACTTTTGAACCTTCTCAGTCAGTTTTCTGTCCTGTTTGCTTGACAATCTCAGTGGACCAATTCAGACATATTTATAAATAATCTGTGGATTTTATTTGTGGTTTCCTCCCTTAGCAATGCTTAGGGAGAGACCAACCACATGCGTGGCTTTTATCCCAAATAAATTGAATTGCCGACGATAAACCCACATTGAATCAACATCTGACGTTTGCTGCTCGGATGACGTATACAATAGTATTGTACACTGGGCAATTTAGTATCATAATAAATCTTGAATGTACCTGTGATCACTGCAGTATAAATATAGTTTCCCTTTTCAGGTTAATATCGTCCTTCGTCTGTGTGCATGGTATTGTTTCTGTGCTTCCGTAGTTTACAAGACTGTTTGAACTACATACAATCAAAATATCTCTAAAATCTTCTTTATTTTCAGTCTGACATAAAAACTGTGCTTTTTTCAGCTGTAGATAAGTTTCAGGATTTGACAGAGCTCTAATTCATGCGTTCTACAATAATCTACTTCTTATTAAAATATTGTGATGAGCGCGATAAGCATCTTAAGCAAACAAGAATCATTGAATACCATGCGAACTGGCGCCTAAAATACTTTTATTGTGTATGTGTTTGTCTCGTCTGTAATCTGTAATCATGGTAATCAAATGTAATATTTGGATGTGGGTTACTCAGTTAAATAGAGATGTCTAGACCGATTCAGCTCGATACATGAGATTTTATCTTCCGAATGTTTTGACATTTATCTTCCGGTCCTGAATCCTCCATCATATTGACCTAGATCTGAGGCCTTTCATTGGTCGAGATTTGAATCTCGACCAGTGACAAGCCTCCGAGCTAGGTCTATCTGACTCAGGATTACGTCTCTGGTATCTGATGTTAGGATGACACGTGCCTGACCCACTACACGCACGAACACACACATGAACAGTGGCGTGAATGTCAGCACGAACCACGTGCGCATGCCCAGTGCAGATATGATTATTTCTAATAAGCCTACTGTATTATTCTACTTCGTGCAAAAAAATATTTTAAAACTGCCGTCTCTAACACTATTTCCATGTTAAAATGAATGAAAATACGTCTCAAAGCTCTAGACAATGTTTTTGTTATTTGAGATCTGCAGCTGCATAATTATATGATAATTTGCAGCCGGTAGTTTAATTGTGATAAAGGTCCATAGTTATGAGAACTATCTGCACTCATCTGTCTTGTGCAATGCAGGTAACCTGTTCGAATCCCGACATACCTGACTTTTGGTAATATTGATTGTCAATATGCATTGCTCCAAACAGTTCAACATGCTCAAAGACTACGCTGTATAAATACCTAGGCCTGGTTTCATCAAATGGCAAAGGCTAGTCTCAAGCTCAGTGATTGGTTGAGATTTGATCACGTGTTCATATTTAAGACAACCCTGAACCCTTACAGCACGAGGACCGACCTTAGTCGTCAGAATCTGACGTCTATAGACGTCAGATTCTCACGTCTAAAGTCGATCCTCGCACTGAAAGAGCTAACTAAGACATTTATGATGATTTCAAATTGAGTGAAACCCTTCGGTCTCCATAGTTTATATAGAAAATATTCAGCGCTTTAAGGCTTAGGGGTCACATCGATTGGTGGAACCGGGCCCTGGTTCTGTGCATCCCAACTAAGCTGTCTTGTCAAGTTAAAAAAAAATCAAAAAATCCGAGAAAAACTCGGATTGATTATAAATTCGAGTTGGGGCTTGACCCACCCACCCACTCCCAAGTTTTTCTCGGATTTGTTGATTTTTTTTAACTTGACAAAACCCCCAAGCCCTTGAGTTGGACACTATCCCGATCCTTATCTACCTCTTATCGCGATATCCATGTATGAACAAATACTCACTGCTCTGGAGTTGAGCAAAGTATCACTATTTTTTAAAATCAAGTGGACAGAACTTACTAAAAAGAGCGTTCCAGTGATGCATGGCAAACGTCAGTCAAGTGGACTGATTAGAAAGAAAGTATATAACTCGTCAATACCTTCCCTATGGACGGGTATAGTGTTTTTTTCTGTCTGAGTGGCTGAATGGCCACCAGACAATAAGATATCATCATCTTAAGCTCAAAGGATCGTATCTGTCATTTTTCAAAGTGTCAGATACGTCCTTTTAATAACGATCGGTTCAAAGCGCCGTCAGATTCAACACCCGTTATCATTTTGATTGAGACGCATTTTTCTAATGTTTTAAGATTTGTATTGGTAAATATCTAAACGTTGTTTTAGTGTGTTTTCATACTAAGAAAGAAGTGTTCCACATGCGTATCAGATATTAGAGAGTTGTGGAACTGTTCTATACATGCACGGTACCAAGAACTTGACGTCACGTATGTGAAACACTTCGCTATTTTGCTACGCAGTAAATAACTTTCTGCATGTTTTTCGTATAGATTATGGGTTAACAGGTTAACATTGGCTAGACCTCAAACGTGTTAAACATTCGACCTGTATGATATGTTTCATAGTGCAAGGACATTATGCTCGATCTCTAATCAATATAGATTAACAAATCGTTACATTGTAGAACAAATTATCACCAGCATTGCGAGTGGATCAGTCATTTGTTATTTTTGTTAATGAGCTAGTAGTTTTTTTTTTTTTGAAGACGTTCAAGGACACTTTTATGTGCAATAATATCTGTTCATGGACAAGCACTTGCCGTTGTCAGGCGTGTGCGTGTTTTTAATTTATGTTTATGATTTTAACTTTTCTTATTACTGACATACGTTTATATGACACATGTTTGTATTCAATTTACTTTTGTTATACTAATTTAATCTAATACATTTTTCTTTACATAAGTTTATTACCATACATTTCTACTACTTTTAGCTAAAATACTTTTAAACATGCAGTAGCTGTATCCATTACATACTTCTATACATATGTTTACTACCATCTTTCGACATCCGATTCTGACGTCTAAAGTCGATCCCCGCACTGAAAGATATTTATTAAGTTTATTATTACAAATTGAAACAACGGTTTATACAAAAATATTTCAGCGTCGTAAGGGTTGAATATTGATCTAGTACATCAATATGGCATGGCAAAGCATATGTCATTGTATCGTCTCCTTAGATATGAAAGGGTGTATCTGCCACTTTACAAAGTGGCAGATACACCCTTTCATATCTAAGGGGACGATGTGTTCCTTTCGATGGCACTTACATTGAGGATGTAAGCACTCATTTTCAATCATCTAATAACTGTAATTAGGCTAATCTTGTTTCTCATCATAATTATGTTGGTCAAAGCTATAAGGAGGAAATCAATAATGAACACAATGGATACAAGATATCCCGCTGCTTATATTCGTGATAACAGTGCTATCACTAGATTAGCGGAGGACTACTTGTGTCGCTTGACACTCTTGTGTATACTCTTGACCCGTTAATCGAATACTTGAGGAATAACTTCTGAACTTTAGTAGCTTGTTATGGAGGAAAGGAAAATCATTCAGTTGATTCCTGGAGCTGATACAGAAGAGTGTTCCCTTGGAAATAGATACTACTATTTATATATATACTATATATGATGTACGGAACATACATCTCCTAAACGTTGATCGAATGTCAATATTACGTTTTCTTTGACATTGATTGAATGTAGAATATAAGTTGTCATATCATTGAACGTTTATATCATACGAAACATACATTGCGTTATGCACCATTTTGCGCACTGTTCTGCACGATCACCACCATACATGTAGACATAAATCAGAATCCGAGATATTGGCCTAGCATTGCCTTCTCCAAAGTTATCAGTAGTACAGTATACTCATTGTCCGCAAAGTGGCCAGATGTGTATTCACAAATCGTGGGATACGAACCCAACACGATCAGTGAAACTTTGTCACGCCACACTGCGGCACTAGATATGTTTGAGCAATTATAATATTCCCGCACAAGCTCACGATTACGTTCAAAGCTCACATATGGACCCTTATTCTCGTACAAGTTACGATATATCGTTGGCTTCGGATCGGTCGGGATGGTCATCTCGAACAATCGGAAGCCTGCGATATATCGTAACTTGAACGAGGATATACGGGCCAGTACTATAATGAGTACCGGGGTATCATTTGATCACGGGTTAATACAGTGTTGATGTATACTGTATACTGTCAAACTGTGGTTCTAGTTTACGTAATCAAGTGTCCGTCCGTGTCAGCGAGGTCTGTGTTTGATCAAGTGATAAGACCGTTGTCAGCCAGATAGCACACGAAGCCTCTTTCCATTATTACTGTCATGCAAAGACAAAAGGCAGTATCTAATCACTTGTAAAGTAAGCAGATACTGCCTTTTGGCTTTGCACGCCAGTATACATTATAACTGTGATGTGACGGTAATCTAGCGTTGTGCAAACACTCTAATACAAACACTGATATTGAGTCAACGTCAGATGTAGTACAGACCCCACGCCTCGGAACAGCTTTGAGCAAACTGTTCTGGTGATAGATGGATGACACCACAGCTCGTCTGCTCTGGGGCATCAGCTGAATGGATACGGGAGACTTGAGATTAACCAAGTTACCTAGCTGTGGTTGACATCTCTATAGGAACCATTTTGTCGCCTCGGAGCTAAAGGATCCTATCTGCCACTCTGACGAGTGTCAGATAGGATCCTTTAGCTCCGAGGCGACGATTTGACAAGCGAAGAACGCGGTGATGACGTCATTCGCCTGTGAACACTTTCAGGAGAGGTAGTGGTTCAGCATAAATAGTGGAGGGCAACGCGAATATTTTTTTTTATGTCTATGGTTGTTTGTAATTCTTTATACCCTCTTTTTAACGGATCAATTTCACGTTCGCTTCCTCTGTCATTGGTCTGACAACCACGTGGTTGTTTATTGTACAATGTTTATTCTACAATGGACAGTCTGCAGAAATGGATAACGTCGACATTGTTATTTCGAATGAATGTTCAGAATAACTAAAAGAACGAATGACACAGGGCCGCATGGGAACGAGGTGCGATACCCGGCGTGACAGGGGTTGCGTTAACCACCAAACTCTGTCGATCGCCCAATAAGGAATAAAACAACCGTTGGTGTTCAGGAGAACTTGTCTGCTTGTTATTACCATGCCTACCAGTTCCAACAATACATTTAATAGCCTTGAATTCCGTCCAATTTGTATCAGTTTTTGCAGTGGCTGCTCCCAGTGCTCCACAATTATGATATATCGTCGGGCCAACTCGGGGGAAACGTCCAAGACGTTGGCCCGGAATTGTCCCAGCGATTACTGTTGATTCCGTTCGTATGTGGATCAGCTGAAGTAAACGGGTCCGGGTGAGCGCACGGGGGTCGAGTTATTCACGAGAGAGGCGCCGCGAATAATAAAACCACCCATACGATCGTGTCAATTCAATATGACAACGCCGCGTTATGGCCAAAAAAGATGTGACAATTAGGTTTGTTACGCCCGCCGGAACGAGCAATCAGATCGGCGTGGTTCACAAAAATTTGCCGCGCCACTTCACTCTCGCCGCAGCGTGAAAGCCGCTTTATTTGGAACAGAGCATTTATATGCAACGTGTTCCAAGAACAGTTTATGATCTTCTCTGATGGATTCCAATGCAAAGTGATTTAGATTATTTATATCATTTTTCATAGTTTTTCATTAGACTTTGATTTCCTTACACATTTAGGTGCTTCGCCGAGTTGACGTGGGTTTATGTGATAATGATAACGATACCCTAGCTGTGTGAGGACTAATTCTGGGAAAAATAGCCCTACACATAAAAAAGTATAATAATCATAAAAAATAGGAGTATGATGAAAGGCTCTTGCACGATGTTTGCTATAGACTGGTATGTCAGGCATCATTTGTTTTATTTTGACAGTCGCATCACCTCATGCCGTCCTTGGAAAAGTCCTTCAAAGCTGGCTAAACCAGCCACTTTTCTCATCCAATCTGGTCTGAGTGATAATTTGTAATGTAATCTGAGCTTCCAGGAGGGTACATGGATCATGTGCGGATGTACTTGGATCCTGATTGACTCCACACTTTAGTACACGACGCTATCCCAACATTAACCCAACATTGGATAAACGACTGGGGTGCCTACAATCCATGTCGTCTACCAGAGTCGATGTTCTCAAAGAGACTGACCCAGATCTTAGGGGCGTGATTGGTCGAGATGGTCATCTCGACCAATCACGTCCCTAGGATCAACCGCTTTTAGAACACTGCGCTACCAAGCTACGGCTCTGTGGCATCCTGTTAATCTCTGAATGAACTCACTGTTCCCTACATTACTTTTATTACACGTTGGTTGCCTTAGGAATGATAGTTGATAATTTATCTGATCCTACACACTTTATTTGGAATTGCCAATTAGGTATAAGGCAAATACAATGATCGTCGTAGAAAAATACACATTAAAGAACACAAATTGACAAATAATAATAATAAAAGTAATAATAATAATAAACACAATTGTAATGATAATTACTACCACTAACTGATGATACTGGCGCTAGGGTAAGCAGCCAGCGACTGGTGTAATTTCAATATAACAATAATGAAAATATAGATGGATAAATACGTTAAGCGTAATAATTGTGTAAACTTGGCAGATAAAATTTAATCATTTTTTATCACAAAAAATTCAAGTTTATTACATTTTATAATTGTTTTTTCACCCCAAGGAATCAAATTATTTGCGGGGACTCCCCTTATAGTCATTCCTTATGCCAATGATCCCAGACAACGCAGAATAATGTCGTTAGTATAGTGGGCCTCACAAATCGGGTGACCGATTTGGTGTTTCTAGGTTAATTGTTCTTGTTGCGCTTATTGACATTTAACAGTGCCAGTTTAGATCGGTGTCCTTGCCACTTGGGTAAACGTGTTCTCTTATGGGTTTTCGGTGAGAAAAAACTATTTTCCCTGCATCATAAAGATAAATTCTCTGTCATTTTCGGCATTCACATCACACCTTCGTAGCGTTAAATGTCAGGTCGTCATGAATACATAGCACTATGGACATATCAGCATGACGTTGGTGTCTTCTTCATAACATTACATATCAGCCAAAATGCAGTATCTGCTTACTTCCTTCTGGCTTCGCATGACAGAGCTGCTCTTGTCAATGTTTTTTTTATATACGGCTACATTTTCATTTTTTAGAGGCCACGTATAATTAAGTGCATGCCCGTTATATTTTGTAATGGACAGGATCATATATCACCCGGAGATGGAGAAGGGTCCGGTCTGTTCACCTTTCTATTGTATGTTATATTCCTATTTTCAAAGCCCTTCTACGACTTCCTGCAGGCTGTCCATTGAGTCACTGATGTGTAGTAAACAAGACAGAATACTCTAAATAAGCTTCGGACCAATGTTTGAGACGCCGGTCAATGTTGGAGCAACACTGGCCCATAAGTCCTGTTTGTCATACAGTGAGGGCAGAGTTGGGGATTTTTCTCAGATGTGCACTTTGTAATAAAAGCCTAATATTTGTCTGGAATGTAGCTGAGAGCACTTTCTATGATTAAAGGACAGGGCTGGACAATCAATATACATCTTGTTTCTGAAGGAAAGAGATGGATGACGGTACTGAAAGCTACATAATTTTCATAAAAAAAACTTCGACAAAAATATGCAAAACATGATTTATTTGACACTTCACCAATCAGGAAAATGTACGACCTCTCTCCCTATTACGTCCAGGTCTCTTAACACGCAGACAAATGGTTCTTTCTTCGCCCCTGACCCTCAAATTACGGCGTTTCTTCGTTACCTCTCATCAATATACATCTTGTTTCTGAAGGAAAGAGATGGATGACGGTACTGAAAGCTACATAATTTTCATTAAAAAAATTTCGACAAAAATATGCAAAACATGATTTATTTGACACTTCACCAATCAGGAAAATGTACGACCTCTCTCCCTATTATGTCCAGGTCTCTTAACACGCAGAAAAATGGTTCTTTCTTCGCCCCTGACCCTCAAATTACGGCGTTTCTTCGTTACCTCTCAATCTCACAATTTTATATAAAAAATATATATTTTTTTTTTTATTGTAACTAGGTCTCAGCTCCATTAAAGTGACCCGAGGTGGAATAATAACTGAGAGAAATAAAGCAATTGTATTATAAGCACATTGTTGTTATTTCCAACGAGGTTGAAAATAACAACACTGTGCTTTTATATTACATATTATATATATCATATTACATCAATACATCAATTGATTTGTCAATGCGCTGATTGTGGTACTTTCGAAATGCTAGTTGTTCTTAGACCTTTTATATCCGTTTTACAACACCAGATAATAACATAGAAAACACAGCTTTATCCCCCAGTGATTCAAAGGAACTGCTTCCGAATCAATTATTTGGCAACTGCCGTGTTTCTATATAGAGCTGAATAGCATGTTGGCCCAGCATTGAACCAACTATGGGTTAGCTTGCAGATATTCGTAGCTGTATGGACCCCTGAACAAGACCTAAATTATGTATCATTATGAAAAACAAGATGTCAGAGTCAATATATGTAACAGATATTCCCCTTAAGTCTACAAAAGCATGACTGCCAGATGCAATAAATGTGATGTATAATTCATAGAGCAGTGTTTCAGCAAATATCTTGCCTGCACATTCTACTTTATTTGGGGGGTGAGACAGAAATAACGTTACAGGGCGGAATAAAATAGTTTTTCCCAGGACAGTGTATATGTTACAGAGGTCTAAGTGAAGAATAAGGTCTGGAATAAAATAGAATATTATTCTCTCGGCCTTGTCTCTGTCCGAATTATGCCACATTTCAGTCCTTATATCTAATATTACCTTCAAGATAATACTTTGGCTTCATTCACAATACTTTAACCCTTACAGTGTGGGGACGCCAGATTCGGACGACTAAATTAATTCTACAATTAATTCAGCGCTTTAAGTGTTAATATGACTTAAGCATCGATAAAGTGAGCCTGCGAGATCCCCTGTTTTGAAAGGATGATCAGGCTTCGGGCCTCTGTGTGTGAAAATACAGTATAACAATTTGAGTTTTAACCCATATGTCCTAATGTATTTCACTTGTATCGTCACAACTTTCATACACGGATTTAGCTGTCATTAGTACCCAGTTGATACGTATATACGTTCAATAGGATGTTTCCTGTTTAATTTTCGGTTTGTAAATGGCAATACGAAGACAGTTTGTTCCAGCCTACTTGTCTTGAATATTAAAATATATCATGTATAGGGACCTAACTTTATTTGTAATTAATTTACAAGGAATGGCAATGAATTGTACTGTTTTTATTTTAAAAAAAAACACACAGATAATGATCAGCAGGCACTGTACATGCAGATTTAAAATCTTCCGTTCCTTTGACAGAATGTCACCCAAGTGATAATTCAATGGAACATTCAAATCACTGACAAAGAGATCAATGCACATCCGTGTATCCTGCCGTGCAAAGACAAACAGCAGTAACTGCTTACTTTCCAAGTAAGCAGTTACTGCTGTTTGTTTTGTAGAGTTGTTTCCTCTACATAATCAACATGGTCATCGACAGTCCGGGCTTGTGTGTACTTGAGACCTAAAAGTGGCAAATCTGACACATGTACAATAAATGGATTATTGTGGTTGTTGGGGAAACACCCTCTTGACTATCGTAAGGCTGTATAGAATCACAAAACACATATCACAGGATTGTTGTATGGAGCTCTCAGGGGTCTGTGATACTAAAAATAACTACTAAGGTTAACTCGAATAATTTGGCAATGAACATGATGAAATTATGATCTTTTTTGTTAATAAAGTATGTTATTCACTCCGCCACATAGCCCAAATGATACGCATCTTCTTATATAATTTTGAAATGTTGTAATAATTATAAATCAATTATAATTATATTTCTTTCTTGTAATTTACCATTAATATTATCGTTTTGTTTTTTCTTTTACTCACTTCAACACTCTCCCACTAAATTATATTGTTTGTATTACTTATATTATGTAATAATCATCATTTTCAATTTACACTGTTTATATGTCTGTATATATGTGCAAATGTAAGGAGAGCAACTAGTGGCCATGTGGCTGTTTGCAATCCTGTTTAAATAAATGAAGTTTAAACAAAGTGATAAGCATGATAAGGTATGAAATATATTTCTCAAAATGTTCAACTATTGTTTGTTAATAGGCACGAACACGTAAACATTAATCATGTTAATAATAATATAGTAAAATCTTAGATATTACAGTATAATTCTTGAAATATCACAAATAATTATGTTATGGTTTTAACGGATCGACTTACTTATAAAAATGAAACAACAAGGGGAGATTTGGTAAAGGTCTTTGTGGAGGGTTATTGAGCGGTATTTCATGACATCGTGGTATTTACTCTCCACTCCATCGCCATGTGTCTGTCAGCAGGTTGTGAGGTCAAGCCGTGCAGGTGTGAGGTTTGTCTAAGGTCAGGTCATCTCAGACAGGATGTGACGTCATCACTACATACCAAACGGCTCCTGAGCTGAAAAAGAAGCCAGCAAACTGGAACTGATATCTTTTCCTGTTTTGTTATTTCTCAGAGTAAACATCACTTTTCAGTTGCATGAGTTATCATGGATTATTCAAAGCACGTTTCTATAGCCAGATATGAATTGCATGGGAATAGTATGATATTATAAAGTGGGGGATGGAATAATCAAAGAGAAAAAACATCTCCCGCAAAGTCATATACGAAATATGCCTGCCTGCCTGCCTGCCTGCCTGCCTGCCTGCCTGCCTGCCTGCCTGCCTGCCTGCCTGCCTGCCTGCCTGCCTGCCTGCCTGCCTGCCTGCCTGCCTGCCTGCCTGCCTGCCTGCCTGCCTGCCTGCCTGCCTGCCTGCCTGCCTGCCTGCCTGCCTGCCTGCCTGCCTGTTAATCCATACATAAGGGGATGGTCTGTGTAAGGTTACAGATTATAATGTGTGATCAACAGCTGCTGAATATCCTCATTGATCACCATCCACATTATAATACCTCCATTCTAACATTTTATTTGCTTTGCTTCTTCCAACTAATTGGATTCCATCACAAATAAGGGTGTCATGTACCGGTATAAAATACATTTATTTTCAGCCAAATCACGTTTGTATTATTAATGTTACTCCATAGCGAAGATATGATGCCAGAAATAATCAGAAACTCGTTATTTTCCTCATAATAATGTTGTGTTTATTTCATGGCGCTGTGTCGCGATTTCTGAGTTTAAAGCCACAACCATTCCTTTCAGAGAAAATGCAATCCCGTTAAAAAAAAACAATTATATTCTTCATAAACTTGTTTTGCTATCCGGTATCCGATGCGAGTCAAATTTCCAGCACATTTGATCTAATTCATCTGTTTTGTCCTCTCTGTTTTGTCCTTTCTCTCCGTATAATAGCCTAATGGGATAAATTGGACAACAGAAAACAATTTGCCTGTCACCACGTTACAAGAATTGGACTGGAACACGATACGCCGGCACAATGCTGGCGCAACGTCAAGCCAGCGTTCTAGACGCTGGCTTGACTTGACATTGGGCCAACGTTTCGTATAACTTGTAAACCTGCCCATTGTCAGACTGCCGTGCCGTAAATATATGATTTACCCAGCTAATAATAACACAAGGGTGAAGTGGGCAATTATCACCTGATCTTATAGGTTTGCCTCAAGGTCAAATGATCGCACTTCTTCCAAAATGAATGGACTGCTGCGTGGGTCACCAATTGGACCACTGGGCACACGACGTTGTTGCGACGTTGAATCAACGTCGTTGACGTTGATTCAACGTCGCAACAACGCCGTGTCTCCAGTGGGTAACATGTTAGATCGTCATCGTGCTTTTGTATATACAACGCTCCAAACTGTTCAAAGCCTGTGATACATTTGCACTAGCTCTATATCGACTTGGCGATTCCTAATAAATACGTTTGTGTCTACCAAATATAATACTGTTTGAATTTTTCGAAAAGAGTAGGACATTGTCATTTGAATTTCCCCTCGTCGCGTTATTTTGACAAAGTGCAGAAAGCATGCAAACCCCCATTTACTTGATCCTGTCTTGGGCAGGGGTAGATGTTCTCTAGTGTGAAAGGAGACGTCCACATATGTCTGCAACTTCACAATCCAAGCTGATTGTTGTCCACGTCCCGGCCATTGTAGCTCAAAAGTAAAGCGTCATTGTCATTTGCATAACAAAAACTACTATTTTGATATGTCCACATATGTGTAGAGCTGTCTTCTTTCCTTAAAGGTCAATTTGAACTATCTTACCCTTTTGGAAACGCCCCAGTCAGTTCAATTATCCATCTATTTCATGACAAGGTCACTATATTAGTCGAGATTAACGTCTGTTATGATCTCATCACTTGTGACATAGTTGACCCACCAAATGCTCTATTTACCAGGGGACGCCATTATTACTCTGTTTCTCACCTTTGTCAATAGTCAATGATCTATTGCGGCAACCTGTGTGCGCTTCATTTTGTTTACATAACGCCAGATTATCTGACTCAACATCAAGCTAACTGTGGGGCCCGTGGTTGCTGTTTCCCTTTTACAGAGAAGATATTGATTAAACATTTTATATCCTAGATTCAGAGAGCAATTTTTAAGATAAATGATAACTGCGTCTTTATATAGCGAGATATAGAATGACATTGTTATCTTTAGGAAGCAGATACTACAGTGCGCAGTAGACATTATGAAATCTTGTTATATCTCATTGACCACCTCCTCAGATTTCTCTAGTCCCCGTGTTCAAACGGTTAATGCAGTTTTCAGCAGATCACATCCTGACCAGACATGACCAGTGGTGCCACCTCTTGTGTCAACAAAAAGTCTTCCTCCTGTTCATCCCCAGCGAACTAGAGATGATGAACCAATATTGGTTTGATGTTTGGCCAGCGTAGCAGATGGTGGACCAACATTAAAACAGCAAAGATTTCGTTTGACATTTTCGTGCACCACCATATTCGACATTTTCGTTTGACATATTTTATCAAATGAAGTGATCTTCATACACACCAGATGAGAATTGCTACTGCATTTCACATCTCGTGGAAGATGAAAATGTATTTATTTATTGCACGCTACAGCAAAAAAATTGCGGGCCAACATATCGTCCCTTTGGATGTGAAATATCTTTCGTATCCAAGGGGACGAATTTATATCAGCAAACTGCACATTGAGGGACGACAAATCACCTGATATAAATTATGCCATTTAAGAGCAAACAACAGTACTTTCTTACTTAAAAAGTAAGCAGTCACTGTTCTTTGGCATGACAACAATGCAGCTAATGTACCTATTGATTGATCTATTGTTGAACAAATGAGCAGTATTTCCACCCTATTCTTATGCCTACATTTGTTCAGAAGCAAACAAATATATATTTAGAATGGGATACTATTGGGGAGGGGACTTCTTCCTCTTCTTCCTCTCATAACATTTTAACATGCAAAATGTATTTTGGCAAGATTTTCGTTGTTTTGTGCATATCCAGATATCTTTGATTACGTTACGATACATGCATCATCTTAGTAATCATGGTAATGCTACTTTGGAATTCAATGCTACAGCATGCTTATGAGATCAGATGAGAAATAAAAAATAGTTCAACAGATAAAATGGCAAGATATTAATGTGTCATCTTGAATTGTACAGAGAAAAGCTAGTTTATCCACTTGAAGATCTATATATTCCGTTAGCGGCAGACATTTTTTCCCACTTTAGAGCTTGAAAAAATATGGTCGACTATAATTATGCGAGGCAGATCATAATTTAGAATATTGGAATCAATCTCTTGCAATATGGTATATTGATGCGGGGTGATTAGCTGTTCTTTTAAAAGTAAAATCGTCAACAAAATTACTGATCCTCAGTTCTGCCCTGCAAAGCCGGAAGGCAGTATCTGCTTACTTTACAAATGAGCAGATACTGCCTTTTGACTTTGCACGATATAATTTTATTGTTGTAAGCTAGTATAGCCTAATGTACCCGGATATATGCCCGTATTATGACCATCGAAATAGAACATGGAAATAATAATTTATTGTCTTTCAAATGCAAACACCAGTTGTAAAGAGAGTATCCATACTACTTGTGTTCGCTTTTTTTTCACGGCATAAATGTTCCATGAAATCTTTGTGGACCATGTTGTAGTTGTGGAATAATGGTGATTGCTGTAGCGAATATTTATCTGAATTCACATAACATATTCATATTTTTTAGTATCTATATCGTCAGAATCTAACATCAGATACTGGGACCATTATTAATATGATAATCCACGATTATGTTGATTGATCACAATCAGACAGTGTCTCTGTGGCACCGACATGGAAAAACCGGAATATGTAAACATTTCATTTTAATCTTGGAATGGGTCATCGTCGGCTTACCCATTACAGTGTGGGAACCGACTTTAGACGTCAGAATCTGACGTCTGTAGACGTCAGATTCTGACGTCTTAAGTCGATCCCCGCACTTAAAGTATTGGACTATTTATAATGACTTAGACCCATAACATAGGAAAGAGCTGAGTAAGCCATGTATGATGATTTCAAATAGACTACAAAATATTGATCTCTGTGGTTTAAACAACGATATTTGAACGTTGTGGGTTTAAGATGATAACATGGTTCACATTAAACGCCCCCCTCGGGATTAAAGTGTCATATCTGCCACTCATATGAGTGGCAGATATGACACCTTGGTTCATTGAGGACGAAATACATCCCGACATAGAGGATACCGCAAAATCCGTCATATCATGCACATAAGCAAACTCCATGTATTTTCCGTCAGTAATCACAATAAAAACCCGCACGGGCGTATAAAATACAAAATGTCATCAATATATACATAGTAGTATAATCTACCATACAAAGCCAAAAATGCAGTATCTACTTACTTTACAAGTAGGCATGTACTGCCTTTTGACTTTAGGGCAGTATCATATGCGAATGGGAGCACCGTACAGTATATCTGTCAGCTAAATATGAATCCCTACACTAAATCTGTCCATCACAGGCTGTCATGCATACAAATGACAACCTGGGTAAACTAACTTACCATACTATCAACCATTTTGGATTTCTATGGACCTATTTTAGCACAGATTATCAGACTAATCGAAGAAGTTAACGGAAACGATCGACGTCAATTCACGTTTTTTCAATAATAAAAAGTTATCGTTGAGAGAGCCACCACGCGTTTGCGTGATTTATTCACGTCACGACAAAGCCGCCATTAACGTGATCACTGGGCATATCTACTGTCATGTACAGCCAGATAGCAGTAACCAACCAATCAACACGAGAGTTGACGTAATGTTAGTTTAATATTGGGCCAGCGTCGAATTGCATTTGTTATTGCTACAATATCATTAGACCAAAGTATTTCAACAATAAAAGTAAAACTTTAATGACTATTGATGCACCTGTCAAGGTATGAGGACTAGTCTTTTTTAATATTTTACGCTGCTGCTTGGCATTACTAAATTACAGTAGGCCTATTACAATCATATTAACCCTTTAATCACAGATGTGGCACATAGGGCCGAAGCGCTCTATCTCGAACAACACTGATTGAATATAAATGGTTACCATGATTATTTCACTCGTTTCAACAGTGTCTCTGTGACACTCACTGTGAAGTCAGTGTACATGGTTATGTGTTGTAGTTTAATTTTGCATTATTTTCTTATATTAATTTTTTTTACAAAATCGTGTAATTTCCTAACACAGAAATTTCGGCTGATTGATACAAAATATTGGGATTGCTGAAGGGTTTAATGATTTGACCTAGATCTTTTTTTTTTTAATCAGATACCGGACTAACACAAAACACCGACCGCTTGCATGCAAACATGACCCAATGTTGGACCAATGTTGGGCCAACGTCGCAGATGGTGGGCCAACATTGTTCCAACATCGGATCGGTGTCTCATGTCAGCTGGCTTTTTCATCTCGTGCGGTGCGCGTGATCGTAGTATCTCCTTTGTCCATGAAGATAAAATATAATTTATATAATGTATGCCTTCCCTTTTCACACGTTGTACAGCTTTTACTATCAATATCAACGCTCTTATCTCTGCAGCAGTATTTATAGCGTATGACATTACAGGAACAAGCAATTCAACCTAACAATATTACCCATGGAGTCAGAAACAACACGTGGCGTTCTGTCATCTTCCCTAAAGCAAGGCTAGGCTTTTCGAGGTCGCAGACCGAGGTCTGCGATCTCGAGAAGCCTAGCCTTGCTTTAGGGAAGATGTCTTCTGCATGCTTCAGTACTACTAACTTATGCCTACTACGTTGACAGAAGTCTGAATCCGCCAAAGTACCCCACTCTTATGATATCTGTACATTTCCGCCGGTGCCGCATATATTCGGGTTTTCCTTTTTTATTAGCACATTAAGTACCACCTTTTAAACATATTAAAGATAAAATGTGACATCAACCAACAATATTTGAAAACAGTTGACCTACATTTTGTCAAATCTGAATAATTTTCACTCACTTGAAGTTGTGGATCGCGTCAGCGAGACACAACTTCAAGTGGGTGGAGATTCAGATTGAATAATTTGGCGGTTGAAGGGTTAAGAGAATAACTTAAAGGTACACCATATCATAGACCCTATATATGCACACCTCCATCCGTTAAACAATTTGGAACGTTGCATATGAAAGATATCCGGGACCACAACTAGAACTCGCCGACAAACAAACCCACATTGTCGCTGGCTCTGCATGAGACCTGACGCTCAGTGATTCAGTTAACGTGAAACCCATGAAGTACCCGAAAATCTTTGTTAACAAAAATGACTGGCAGAACAGTAAATTACCTGCCTATCTACAACTAGTTAAAGATAACTGGTCGATGTTGAGAATTTGCCTCAATGCTGTCTTAATGCTGGGTCAGCGTCTTTGACGCTGGGCCAGCATTGAGACCGGGGTGACTTGATTCCCAGGTGATTACACTACTTGCTATAAGTCGTGTTGCAGTCAACGATTAGTCTGATTGATTTGTAAACACGTATCCTCACTTCACATCTCAAGTGTGTATGTGTGTGTGTTGGGGGGGGGGGGGGGTGGGCATTCAGAGTGTATATATATATAGATATACCTGACAAAGTGGAGAGTACATCATATCAATAACCTAAGTGAACCCTCTACCGGCTGCGATCAGTCACACACAAATATGCGAGTATTTATTAATTTAATCCCAATAAATTTTAAGTCATTTTATTTTCATTGTGATTATTATAGATAATTCTTCTTTTTTGCAAAAACGAAGATGTTTTTTTCGGGGTAAATTTTATTTTAATCAACATTTATGGATGATAATTGTAATTGGCATACCAGAAAAGGATTGAGCTTACAACACTTCGTAATGTTAAAATTTGAATCATTTACAGACTGCCATGCGCATCGCGATTGCTCACCATAAAACGTCATTGCTCGTAGTTGAGGTATCCTGCACAGTAATCTCAAACTACAATGCACAATATGGCTCCATCCTCAGCATATCAGATAATAATAATATTACTTTGGTGTTTTTGAAATGTGCTCATCCGCTGCTAAACGTCGATCATCAGGTCATTTAATGTCTACATTAAATGACCTGATGATCGACGTTCAGCAGCGGATGAGCACATTTCAAAAGCACCAAGATAATATTATCATTATCTGATATACTAATTATTCAACCTGTAGATTGAATAATTAGTAAAGCAGCATTGCGTTATTGTAATCCCTGTAAAATACCAAGTTAATTAAAGCCAAGCTATATCATCTCATTCACTAGCAACAGCTTTTAGTATTACAACTGTTTGTAGGAAAGAGTGGGAAAGAGTTCTGCCGTGCTTTGTACAGCGGAATTGCTACGGGAATATATCCATCATAGAGATTGTTTCTGTTTGGCATCATCCGGCTTATTTTAACAATTAGTCTCTGTTTTTTCCTTTTCTGGCGAGCTGTCCTCGCCGTAAATCGCAGATCTTTATTGGCTGCGGTACATAATGGTTTTCGGATGTTTTTCTGAGACCTGACCAGATTACGGCGATAAAAACATCTTTTGATATCAATCTTTATTATGATTAAAACAAAACATAACTCAAAGGCTTTCTGTTCCATTCTCTTGGTTTGTGGCAGGACGCATGAAATATAAAGCACTGCTTCACATTAATGCTGTGACGATTGCTAATTAGATGGATGTTGTTAATCAGAATCTGGCGAGCGTTTTGTTCATCCGGGTGCTATGCCTAATATGCAGATTTATCCTTTAGGTGCGGGAAACGACTTTAGACGTCAGAATCTGACGTCTGTAGACGTCAGATTCTGACGTCTGAAGTCGATCCCCGCACTGAAAGAGTAAAATATTTATAATGGCCGTAGACCTGTAACATAGTATAGGTATTCAAATAAAGCGGAGAGAGATAACTAAGACATGCATGATTATTTCAAATTGCAAAAACACTTTGTTTTACACTTCAGCGCTTTGAGGGTTAATTAAGCTTACAGGACAATCATTTAGTATTACTTATTATAACCCACGGGTGGAACATCAATTATCTCTACTTGCTAATCATTTCCAAATATTTAACCCAGCTTATCATTTTTCAATATCTTATTGGAAGATTAAATGTAACGCCAAATATAACAGAGCAAATCCAATATTTTCAAAGCTACCGTCGTATTATTGTACAATGAGTATGCAATGAGTATATTCCTTTTTTATTTACATTGGGGGCCCATATCTCACTAAAATCGTTAAATTAATATTATCTTCTCTCATTTCCATTTTGAAAAAATCAGGGAATCTTGATTTTTCTAATGGGAATGAGACAAAGTTACAATAATATTTGTTTTAAGATGTTTAGTACACGAAGGGGCCTCAGGGCTGTTGTCGTTTCGGCGACACGTCTCTGGCGATATATCTGAACCGGCGACCTGTTTTTTTTACGTTTGATTGGTCGAGAAAGTGCTATGTAAAGAGTCGACTCAGACCTCAGGCTTCTGATTGGCAAGATGGAGCTCTCGCATATTATACGTCAGAGATCCAGGTCAACCAGTTTCAGAAAGGCACATGAAGAATATGCTCCGTGTCACTGGTCTCCAAACCCGATCAGTGACATGAGACTCCCCAGTAAACACACATTTTGTATAACTTTTGTACAATGTTGGGCCAATGTCGAAGACGTTGGGCCGACGTTGTACAAAAGTTATACAAATGTTATGAAATGAAACATCCCTGCATAGTGAAAAGAGTCATAAAGGGTTGACATGGATTTGGCATCTCGCCAAAACGGATCGTCGCAATGTATTAAAAGTACCAGGTTTGCCAGTTCGCCGACCATAATTTTTTCATCATTTTTAACGAAATAATGATAATATATTTTAATGCCGACAGCGTGCGTTGATTCAGCATTGGGAAATGGTGTAAAAGGTGAGTTTAATAGCGTTGGTGAGAATTCTGTGAAAATTCTTGTCGTGAGACGCGAGAGAAACCCTAGCACCAGAAGGGTGCTGAGAACGCGATAATGGCATTAGGATCTCAGATAAGTGAGTCCTTTTCAGCCTACCAACTACATTCTGTTGTGCAAATGTTTGGATGGAAAGGAGCACTGAAACCTGGAGAGTTGTATTTCAAATTTACAATTTATTCTTTGGAGGTCCAAGGGTCGGCCTAAAAGCAAATCCGTGTCCACCGTTTATGACTATTTTGACTATGCAGGGCTGCTCCATTTCAACAAGGGGTCTCGTGTCCCTATGGTATTATTATCATATGGCTTGTAAATATGCCACATATACAAAGTCTCCGTGCATCTTGAGAACATTTCAATGGTTCACCGTAGTCCTTCCAGAAAACGTCACAGACCAACCTTGGATCAACTTGTCACGTGCGTGTACTGGAATAAAACATGATTTATGTCAAGATTATACGTACCATCTTAGTTTGAGACAAGCACCCACCTCAGTCCACTTGGAATGGTCTCACGTTTTATATGGAGTAACGGGCGTATGTGAAAATACTGCACGTGCTTTTATTCCAACAACCTTGATCACCCTTTACCACCTACGTTATCCTATTTAAATGTTCACACAATCTCAAGTGGGTGACATTTACTCATATCTGGTTAATTTGATTTCATCACCAATAAAAGTGATTTAATCAGCTAATAAAACGAATAAAAAGCGATTCAAGTGGTGTTTCGTGCTCAAAGATACTATTAGAGTACTGTATTTTCTAAACTGACAAAACGACTCGGATCTGCTGTCAGCTATAGAATACTGCTGTGTCTGTACATTGGATTTTATACGTGCTGTCGTTGGTGTTGCGGTATTGTTATTAACCCTCTCAACGCGAGGACCGTCTTTATACGTCAGAATCTGACGTCTGTAGACGTCAGATTCTGACGCATAAAGACGGTCCCTGCGCTGAAAGAATTAAATTATTTCCAACGGCTGTAGACCCATAACATACGTATTCAAATGAATCGGAAAGAGCTAATAAAGCCATTTATGAGTACTACAAATTGAAAAAATCCTTTAGTTTCCATGGTTTATAAAAAAAATGATTCAGCGTTGTAGGGGTTAAGCTGTTATGTGTTATTAACCCTATAGTCCTCATAGGCATGGATCAAATAGTTTTCGTGGATGCTCAGGTCATAAAATAACTCCATTTTGAGATGTCTGTTTTCCCATCTGGACATATTGTTTTCATTCTTTGAAGCTGGAAATTGTGTTAGCTAGCAATTCCACGCTCAGGTGAATGAAAAATACTCACCGACAACTCAGAGACGCAAATGTTGGGTTAATGTCGGTCCAGCGTCGAAGACTCTGGCCAAACATTGGCGTCTCTAAGTTATCGGTGAGCATTTGTCATAGTTCCAACTGGGTCAAAATTTAAATTATTTAATTTAGAGCTTTAATACTATTATATCACACTTGGATAATTGATAAGGATGGGTAAATTGTATTAACTGGGTGTGAAGACTATTCATATTTATAACATTTTACAATTTACATGATGACTGAGCATTTATTTGACCATCATCTTCTGTGCTATAAAATATACAGAATGATTTTATTTGTGATTAGTTCTGAGACTATTCGTCGTCGGAGATAGTTTTATGGTAGATCGGCATCTGCTTAATGTGAAGAAGTAATAAATAGCCCGAGCTATTGACCTCGCAAGTGCTAAGCCTTTCAAATAAATATCATTTTTAAGCAATAAAAACAATGATACATTGGCATTCGTTATTACCCATTGGTTTAAATACAGCATAAATACAGACATAATGTATAGCTGTCAAGTAAATATCCCTTGTCTTCAACCCGCATAGCGATATTTAAAGAAAATAATTGCAATATTATCTGATATTATGGCGCCATAAATAAATATGATTAATGCGTTAATTAATAAACGCAGTTATTCCCCGCCGATCTACACAGTCACACTAACTGGTTTTTAGGATAATTCGTAGCACTTTGCTGCCATGGAGATTATCAAAGGGCCGATTCACCACCGCCACTTTTTACATTGCATTCATCTTACTCTTATGTATCATGTAGATGATTACTTCCTGGCTTTGTCGCCTAAAAGCATCGCTTGATTTAAAAAGGATTTTGTTACAATTTGTTTTCTGCCATTCAGAAGGCAAAAGATTGCCATTCGAATGGCAGGACTATTTTTTGTAAAATAATTGCACTTTGTTAATATCAGATGTACAGATTTTGAGGGATAGTTATAATTGACTACGATACCGTAAGGCTTGACACCTAAATGTGATAAACGTTGTCATGTTTTTCACCTTATTTAATCTGTTTAACCTACACATCGTCACCTTGGTACTAAACGATCGTATCTGTCACTTTACAGATGGTAGATACGACTTAGTAACGAACCTTCCCCTATCAAGGTTACGATGCAAACGTTTTCAGGCATCGTCCTATTTAAAAAATGCTGTCGAAAATGGGACACGTTAGAGGAGAGAAGAAACGTGCTCTGGAACTGAAATCGAGGTCAATGAGTATGAATCCGTGATTACATTTGATAAATTTGTGCTATCTGTCCTCACCAGTCATGAAAAACGAGTTCACCAGTCAGTGCTCATCTCTAGCTTGCACGTACGTCTCTTTACAGCAATTCCGTATGTCAACTCATGTCGTTGTCAACCGTCTGTTGAAATGTTGTACCACTCACATGATGAATGCATGAATAAATAAATGAAAGAATGAAAGAATGAATGAAAAAATGAATGAATGAATGAATGAATGAATGAATGAATGAATGAATGAATAATGAATGAATGAATGAATGAATGAATGAATGAATGAATGAATGAATGAATGAATGAATGAATGAATGAATGAATGAATGAATGAATGAATGAATGAATGAATGAATGAATTAATGAATTAAAAAAGGGTTTAAAAAATCGGGCCATTGCTGTATGAAGCCTAGAACGCTACCTCTTGGAGTATCCCCACAATATTGAGTATTCACGATAAAACGACAAAAAAACATTTTCTTTCTCTAAAACCCAAGGTTACCGGAGCTAGCCGTAACGACTACACCAGCGCTAGCTATTATATAACAGTAGCAATGCCATGTGTTTTTGGCTGTTAGACTTCTAGTTTTTGTGCTCCTTAGTTTCAGTTATGATATAACACATAATAGCGCCACCTGGTGAATGGCACAGCAAGAGTACAAGACTAACATTGTGGAACGTGATTTAAGCCATCGGACTCAGCCAAAAGAATCCCATCTAATATCCTAGCAAACAAGAGACGTTGAACCATTGCTGGCTTAATGCTGGCCCACCGTCCCACCGTCGGTGTTCCAACCTTAAACCAGCACTGGTTCAACATCTCCTGTTGGCTGTGCTAAGATCCGAGTTAAGCCAGGCAATATTCGGCCAGCGCCAAGTTTGTTTCAAAAGATTCCCAGCTGAGAGTAGTATGGCCATACATGTTGTCCTGTTTTTCTTGTTTCTTTTCTTCATTACATCGTGGATGTATCAGTCGTGGCTCCTGACTACTACCTGACTTTTATTATGACATCCATGCTTTGTTAAAGAAACATAAAAAGTACGGAAGGGCACAGCCACCTATTTGTGGAGAAACCTCCCAAACGAGATTAAAATCCGCGGGAGACAGCATTGTGGCTTTAGAAACAGCTCAGCTGGGTAGTTTTATGATCAAACATCTCTTTCCATTATGCCTTGTTTTTAGAAGGCCAAATTGGACGTTAAGTGGAACACGCTATGGAATACTAAATTATACATACTATGGAATACTATATATGATATGATACAGTTGTCCCTTTCTATGCGTCGGTGTACAAAGGCGTTATGCGCAACATAAATTTTATTATAATTCAGAATTGCCCTATAATAATCGGACCACCAAGAACAACAACAACATACGGATAATTATATCCATTGCTGTTGTTGTAGTTTGTCTTAATTGCGGTTGTTTTTGTCAATGAATGTGTGTAATGGAAATTGGCAAGAATGTGTGTTTACTTGAAATAATTATCTGCAAAATGCTAGCATCATGGACAAATCATTGTTTTACATATTATTATATGGGAAATTTATCAAACACATTGAAAAAACACAACATATCCCATAGCGGTAAAAATGATGTATGGGATCCATGGAGTTAGGAATAATAACGATGGTAGTGATGATAAAGACCGCATTTCGTGGTTTAAATGTGTGTGTGTTTTCACTTTCATCCCTTATGAATAAATATATGTACATTTCCTCAATGTTAATATGTAGGACTGTTACAATGTTTATCACCTTCACTGAAATAAAATATATTTGTGGATGCTCTAGAAAATAATTATTGTAATATTATAGTGCAAAACGCAAATACTGCACTTAGAAATGCAAGTCCCAGTAGGTACGTTTGCTTACGATCCAGTAGTCGCAAATGTACGGCTCATTTGTGACTCGTATACTACACGTGTGTGTTTGCGACTAGTTTGTGCATACACCCTATATTTGCGATGCAGTTGGTGAACACTACGTTTGCTTTGCGATCCATTTACGAACAACGTTTGGTTTGCGACTGCATGTTTGGTCTGAAAAAAATGGTTCCGTAATGACAGACTCTGTGTGCGATAGAGAGTCTGTAATCATTGCCATTCGTAAAGTTGTGCCCCAAAATCCGGTGAGCGTTCGATCGATTGCGCAATGAATTACTGC